>JBAFTA010000006.1:5498477-5515126 GCA_036919975.1 Melanotaenia parkinsoni | reverse complement strand
CTCTGTGGAGTTTATGACCTTCCTCCTGCAGCGCTACAGACTGATGGCCTCTTGTACACTGATACCTGACTCAATATGAAGCAGAATAAAATAATCAGTGTGTGTTTTTGTAACAGGTGGTACAAGGGCTAGGTGACGTTTTGCATACTGTCAAACAAATACACCATTTCGCACTCTTCTATATGACTAATTACTAAAAGCAAATGTTGACGCTGTTCTCTCGGTTTCTGGAAAAGCCAGAGCACGGATGCAGCAGGAGAGCACATTGCATGGGATAATTCTGGAAAAATTCTGAGGAGGTTTTAGGATATTATCACTGCATTATTGTCACAATGCGGTGGAAGTGAGGACCCAAATACAGACAGTAAAGGCAGGAGGCAGAATGATGCTGTTGACTGAGATTTAATTCAGAACTCAAAACAGGACCTGAGACATTACATGGAGGAACATAAAGACCTGACAAGGACCACTGAAAACCAAGGGGCATATTTACACAGAGGAGTAATGAGGAACAGGTGAAGAGCACATGTGGGAAAACTACAACCTGAACTAAACATGAAAAACACCAGAATCATGAAACATTCATTAATGAAACAGCTTCATTTGTTTTAGTATGGTCCATTTTTACCAACCTTCCATTCCAACATTTTAGAGATGCATTGCTGTCATGACAAATAAATCATGAATCCCAGAAGAAACAATATTTAAAAAATATGTTCCCATTTTCTTTTTATATTTATATACATTTTTCACTGGAGATGATATCTTTGGTAGATGAGAGCGGCCATGCTCAACTACTATTCTTTTTATAAATTGTAACCTCAAGATAATTTTCTCGTTACCTCGACAGAACTAAGTTTGTTTTCTTGAAACATCGAGATAATTAAGGTGGGCTCAAAAGTAAATGATTTCTATGTTACACCTGATTTCATTGATGAAAATAGACCCCATGACAGTTGGGGAGGGGCTACACTGATTATGTGTAATTTTGTGAATGAGTAACTGGTAAAAACTTAAACAATCATTTCTGGCTTGACTGTACTGAGGCATCCCAGTACAGAACAACTCTGTAATGGGATGACCCTCGGACCCACCACAAGTTTTGGGAGAGAAGAAAATAATGGCTAAGCTCTCATCCATGTAGAGGGACATTCCCACCCCACCATTGCCCCACTCCCTTCCTGAGCACTGATAGCCAGAGCTCTTATTCTTTTATATTAACAACAAATAGGTTTCTGGGTGGATATGTGGGTGCATGTGTGTGTGTGTGTGTGTGTGTGTGTGTGCGTGTGTGTGAGAGAGAGAGAGAGAGAGAGAGTAGGTGTGGATTTTTAATGGCTGTTTTATATTCTTTTTATTTGCAAACATTGCTTTTGTGAGCATTTTATTTTGTAAAACGCTCTGTCTTACGTATGTATGAAAAGTGCTTTATAAATTATATTTGATTTAATTTCTTAGTCTATACATGCTATTACAGGTAAGCCAGGATTTTATTTTTAAATCACACATTCACATTCATATATAGTGTGACAGAGACCTTGTGTCTGATATTCCAACTGACAAAGCTACAGCTGGTCTGCACAGGACGAGCCTGGAAGTTATATAAGCATGAAGGGATGGTAATGTTTCTGCTGGCTTTAATATTTGTAATTACTGTGTTCAGATCAGTGCCGATCAAAGCCAAAGTAAATAAAAACCCATAACTGCTTCAATATTATTCCCACCCTCCTCTCTTTATTTTTTTCTATGAAGTGGCTTTATTTTTGTGAACAGTTAACAGCCATGTCCTCATTCAATGTTTTCCTACAACATAATAATTTCCCTTTCCTCTGTAGATATAATAAAGGTAAAACCAGACTAGTTGGCAAATTAAACCACACACAAGTTGCCATTATGACACAATCACTACTTCCTCCCCGCATAAACATGACCTCCCAAACTACATTCCAAACAAATCTCACAACCAGCACTCCCAGAATGGCCATGATGGTGTAGAATGCCCTCAGTCTTGATTGGTCAACCCTCTGCCTGTCTCCCCCCTGTTCTCCTGGGCTTGGAGGAAGCAGAACAAGGAGAACAGAGAGGCTGCAGAATGAGACAACTGCTACAGTTAATATCAAAATACAAATGTCCACAATGGAGAAAAAGCGTGTCATCATCATCAGCAACATTCCTGCAAGGCTAAGCAGCCAGGCACAGCTGATGCTGATGTTTCTCATCCGGATCCCTCGCTCATTTCTCAGGCTTACGTAGATGATGGGATGAACTACAGCCAGATAGCGCTCCACACAGGTCAGGATGTGAAAGAATATCTGTCCATACCAATTGAGGCCTGTAAAAAAGCCCCCAATAAATAAAACATTAAATTGACCATTGCAGATACCAACTAAGTTGAGAATATATCCAAAGACACCATTCAGTTCCATGATGACCATGTGGTAGGTGAAGCGATCAGAGGGACTCATTGTTGCTGCTACAGAGGAGGAACAACTGTGCTGCCGTTGTTGGAGTCCAAGGTAGAGGATGAGGATGCAAAGAGGAAGGATGAGTAAAATGACGGCAATGTCAACTGCGATGAAGATGAAAGAACTTGAGCTGGATAAGAGGCAGTACGTGTATAAAGAGAGGGAGGACTGGTGTGGAGGAAGAAGGGAGTCATTAAAGGAGGACGAGGAGTTTGTAGACATGTCTGGAAAAGAAAACATCTTTAATGACATTTGTGTGACTCAAAAGAGTGATTCTTCCCTTCCAGCAACTTGGCAGCAATTTTAGTCAGCACCATTATATGCAGGGTTCAAATTACGGGGGAGCTAAGGGGAGCTCAGCTCCCCTAAAAGGCACGGGAGCTCCCCTAAAAACATTCAGCTGATACTTTGAGGGGGAGCCCTAAAAAGGTAATTTTCAAGTTACATTTAATTTTTCAAAATGATTCCTGATTTGTCTTGAAAAGAATAGCAATAATTTGTCAGCTTTGTGTTTTATTTATTTAATTTACTTAAATAAATCCTCCAAATGTGATCCGTTCTGTTTCCTTCAGCACCATGGACAGCAGTGTTGTTTGTTTGTAGCATACTGTGAGCGTCCATACAAACAACACTTAATATGCTTTTTTTTGTGGTTGTTAAAAGAACTTTCAGTCCCTGTTTCTCATTAAACAAGCTGCATACAGTAGCAGCAGAAGTTTTTTTGTAGTAACCACATTTTTGACTTCGCTACGTGCACTAATGTATATGCACGTGCCCCAAAAGTGCCAGTGTAATTCGAGCCCTGATTATATGCAAATCTTACTTTAAGAATATGCAATGCAGACTTACATGTGCATCTTGAAATTCATCATTAAATGTGTGACTTTGCATATAAAAATAACAAAGAAACAAGCTAAACAGACAAAAGTGTAAGAGGGATATATTGGCCAACTAAACATACTTGTTTGTATATGTAATAATTTAATATTGATGACTTGTAACACCCATCAGAACTTATAAACCATCCTAATTATTCCCCCAAACTCTACTTTTATCTCATTTCATTATGAGTTTAATTAAATTTATAGGAAATTTTTAGGCCACTCTGTGTATAAAAAAATAAAAATCAAGAAAATTGCCAACAATTAATTAAATAAATAAACATTAGAATGAATTAAATTTTGTTTCATTTCATTTCATTCCTTCTTTCTTTTGGTTTTTGTCAGACTTAAGCAAGATACAGTTTGTTTGGAAATCAAAATTATGTTTAACAAACCAAGAGAAGGTTAAATTTGAAAGAATTTAGCTGGGAATTTGATTAGTATATCTTTCAAGAATATATTTTAAATCTTCAAAGGCCCCCTAAGCAATACAAAATAACATATTCATAATATTGTATGAATGAATGCAATAGTTTAAAAGACACCCACCTTGTCAGTAATGTTAATTCCTCGCTTTCCGTCTGCTGCATCAAAGCGTCTAAAACTGTAGTTAAGTTGTTTGGTCCAAATCTTGTGAACAAGATTTGGGTCAGATACCATTTATGTAAAACACATGTTAGTGTGATTTTGCATACTGCAAAACAAATGGCAATATGAAAATCCAACTTTGTCATGTTCACAAACTGTGTTGCATAGCATCCAATAAAAAGCAGTGATGCTGCTACACATTTTAGAGTAACTGAGAAAAATGCAGTGATTTTGCTAGAAGACAAAATTTTTTTTAAATTTTCTAAGGAAAAGAAACATTACAAAATATCACACTCATCAGACTTTCACACTAAGTTAGTGTGGCCTTTGTTTTGAGGGTTCTCTGCCTGTATTGTCACTGCAGGTTGCACAAACGTCCATTTCAGTTGCAGTGCACCAGAAATACAAGTAATTTCCCTACATTTTAAAAATCACCTTGTGAGTCTTGTGACCTTTATTATGTCATCATCTAATCTGAAAAATCAGCCTAATACATGGAGTTGTAATGGATGTTGCCATGGACAGGGATGTTATGGGAATATATAAATATATACATACATATATCAGAACCACTATCCAGGATGAAACATCCAGCATCCTTGAATACATCAAGAAGAAGGCCTCAACGGACGAAGTGCTCGGTGAATGTCTCAGGCAGTGGAAAACAGATCATGTGGTGATGGAGTAAAAGCCCCTCCATCAAGAAAGAGAGAGCGTTACCAAGAGAACTACCAGGCTAGCTAAACATAGCCCCACTGTGGAGGCACTTGTAGTGCAAACAATTTATGTGCACACTAAGAAGAACCAATCTTAACATAAAGTATACCAAAAACGTTTTTAAAAAATCACAAAGTCTGTCTACTTTTGCCACTTTGCGCTTTCAGCTGGAAAAAATGCTGCTAAAGTCTCCTCCTTTGTTAGAAATTAATCACAAAGGTTCATATGAATCTGTGCACTGACTGAACTGACTACAAGATGCCTTAATACTTCATGCTGCACACGTGGTTACTGCATTGCTTGAATCTGTAAAACACCAACAGCACACTGAGAGCCTTCATCAATAAGTCAATAGAAGTATTGACGACTACGCTGGATGCTGGCTCAAAACCAACTGTTAAGTCACCCTCAAGTGATGTCTACCAAGGAGATGCCCTTTCCTTGCTGCTGTTCTGGATAAGCCTGAGACCCCTCAGCAAGTCCATTACAAAGATTGGCTAATTAGACTGGTTCCAACCATCAGCCACCCCTCCGCAAAGTACAAAAACTAACTGATCCACCTCATAAAGCAAGGACATTTGTAAGAGAGAAAAGAGAAAAGATGATTATGAAAAGGAGAGAGGTAATAGATCTTAAATGTGAGAAATGAGATTGCACTGTCCAGAAACAAGATTGGGAACTTAGATTCTGATGCCAAACTGGATTATTGACCCCAGATTCCTACATTTTTGCTTGCAGTTGGAAAAGATGTCATCATTTAATTGAATTCAAGTCTAATTCCAGTCATCTAAATCAGTTTAGATGGTTGGGTACATTTCACAGCTCAGTTCCAGCTTGTACATAAAAGCATGATGCAGAAATTTAATCTGCAGGATTCCTGCTGTATGTAACACACAGTCACTGTTAGCAGGACCCCTACATTACACATTTAGCAAAGGTTAGCTTCAACTGTCCTGTCTAGTAGCTGCTAGGATCAACTCCAAATATGGAAAAAGGATCGATTGGATATAATAATAGTCTTGTTAGTTTGGGTCTACCTTTGTGTTACACACAGTTTGGGCTTGAGCTGCGCTCCATATTAGTATGTGATCTGCCATTTTGTTAAACTTTGTGTTAAACTTTCGTCTCATGTGTTGGGCTAGCATAGGCTATTCATCTGTGACTGTGGTCACATAGCTTATTTAAAACTGCTGCACCTTTTTTTAGGTTAGTTAACACGCCGAGTTATGTGCACTCCTTGTTTGTATACCTCTTTTGTATTATTCGGCGAGTTTTGTGTATGGTTTTAGATTTAACATATTGTATTCCTTTCAGCAGTTTCACTAACCCCAACACTTGTATGTGTTTGATTTCAGGTTTTTATTCTTTGTTTATGCTTCTGACAATACAATGTGCTGTGTTTCACTTTTACATCCGTCCACGACGTACCTTTGTGTTGTGCCCACTCATACCCATGAATCGGGACGTAACATAACAAAAAAGGAAAACCTCCCTAACTTAATTTAAACTGTTAACATTTAGTTAAACATTTAATCTAGAATGGAAATAAATGCTAAATGTGTTTTGTTTTCTGTATGGAAAAATAAATTATAAAGTCACAAAACATTAATCATTTAATGTTTAATTGGGAAAATTACAAAAGGGTAAACATAGGCGACTACACAGGATTCACACACAAACTTTGATGAAAATGGTTTAATTACTAATCAGAGAAGCAAAGTGGAAGAAAATGCAAAAGAAAAAAAAGTTTCATACAATTTATTGACTCAATTTTAAAAGAGAAATGAAAAAGTTTAGTTTAATGTGCTCACATTTTGGGGGTGCATCAGAAATCTGTTTACAAACAAGCCCAAAACAAATTAGGTTTCAGATACGTCTCACTGACACAGATCTGGTCAAGTTTCAGTCCCACTTTACACAAACCATAGAAGTAGAGCTTCCAGCAAAATGTGCATAAACCTTTTACTGGCAGTGTATTTATTTTTCCCACAATTGAAATTATTAATTTCAGAGCCAAATTCATGCTTCCAAATGACCCAGTAACAAAGTTGATTTGTACCGTGCTTTACTTTTAATCTATTTAAAATCTTCACATTTCTACAATATTAATGACAATAAATACTACAAATAAAGTTCAGCTGTCAGCCCTTTTAGCTACTTTAAAAACAAGAAAATATATGAAACTATTCTAATTATTAACCTCCCATTGACAAGAGCTCCATGTACAGACGGCACCATGAGATAAATGACATTTTGGCATACTAGCAAGCAGCAATCCTAACATGTGACATATCATGATCACAGGGAGAAACTCAGCTAAAAGACTTTACTAAGCACTGGCACTGAAACAAAACACAGTTCAAACCCCAGCCAATTAAATGGGAATGTTAGAAGAACATGAGAAGAGCACTGTCCACTTCAGAGCTAATTTCTCCACGTCAAGCAAACCTCACAGACAAGGTGTCATGAAAGCAGAGATGCTGCGGATTACAGAAACATATGTCTCATCACTGTGAGCTAGCTGCAAGAGAGTAGCACAGAAATAATAACAATCAGAAATCATGTTGTTTGCTGTTATGTGGTGAAACGTTTGATTCCAGCTCTAAAAACTGCTAGTGTGCTCTCTATGACTCTGTTTGAAATGAATAATGAAGGTCCTGCTAGTTTCCAGAAGGAGGTTTTATAGTGATATTATCTTGGGCTTTTTTTTTTTCAGGAGCTTCATGGTGTTTCTAAGCTGAATTTAGGGGCTATGCCTCGTTTCTCCTGACTGACTGTTGAGTCACTAATCAAAATCTGCTGATTGGTTCCTGAGATATTTTCACCTCTATTAAAACTGTGCACATTTTTTTTTTTTTTTTTTTTTTTTTTAACTTTTATTTGTGCACAGCAACTTTTGTTTATTCCTAATTCCTGGGTGAATCGGGCTGCTATCCTCACTGAAGGTTATGTTTTCTTTTAGGAGGAGATGACATCCAAATATTCATCTGTGTTCCAGATCTTTCTTCCATTTAATTATACCATTTTTACAATCTATCAGAAAAAGTGGCAGCTTTAATTTAAAGTTATTTTTCTCTCTAGATGCTTTTACACACTAATTTTCCTGCTTTGTGAAAAAACAGCAAAGGTAGCACTAAACTGCTGGGCAGATTAAACCACATGCCGAATGCATTGAGCAAACATTTATCACTTTCATCCGATGAACTGTTCACCACCCAAATTATATCCCAAGCAAATCTCATTACCAGCACAACCAGTATGGCCAAAATAGTGAACAAGGCTCTCTGCTTTGATTGGCTAATCTTTTTCCTGACCCCACCGTGTTCCCCTGGGCTTTGATGAATCAAAACACAGAGTGCAGAAATGCTGCAGAATAACACAACCGCTAAGGATAATGTGAATAGGCAGAACCCCAAACCAACAATGGTTAACTTTAGTTCCATGCTCATCCCCACAAAGCAAAGCAGCCAGACACAAGCAGTGCCGATATTTCTGATTCTGATCCATTTTTCATTTTTCAAACTCATGTAGGTGATGGGATGAACGACAGCCAGGTAGCGCTCCACACAGGTCAGGATATGAAAGAACAGCTCTCCATACCAGGTGAAAATGGCAAGAAGGATTGACACAACCGTGGTGTTGAAGTTTTTCATGTAGATCCCACAAAAGCCGAAAATACACGCAGCGATGGAGATCAGCTCCATGATGACCACTTGGTAGGTGAAGCAGTCATTGTGACTCATTGCACCAGCTGAGGAGGCGAAGCACTTTTTCCTCCATAGTTGGAGACCATGGTACAGAATGAAGATGCATAGAGGAAGGAGGAGGAGGATCCTGGTGATGATGAGGGCTGTGAAGATGAAGGAGTATGGTGCGGAGATGAAGCAATAAAAATCAAAGAGGAGGTTAGGGTTGAAAAAGAAGAGGTGTGGAGGAGGAAAGGAGTCATTTAACGATGTTGTCAACATATCTAGAGGGGGAAAAAAATAAAATAAAATGGATTAGACATATAAAAATTGCTTCAACTGTATGTTGGTTATCGACAAGGGATCTCCACTTTAGGTTGTGGGATAATGCAAGATTTGGTATCGACCCGATACCCAGTAAATAAGGGCTAGATTAAACTGTGGAATTAAAGCCTTAATTTTTAAAGTTATTACTCACACCATAAAAATCTAAATTTGGCATTGTCTCAGGGAGAGAAGCAGATTTGGGGCGTGTAAATGTCTTATTACAGCAGTTTTCAAAACAGTATCAATTGATATCGATACTAACTTTGGTATCGACTGATATCAACACTGGTATCAATATTGTCAATATTTGGATTAACTCAGCCACCACTACTCACCAGAAATGTGACACCCTGAGACCTTCTATAAGAAATCTACAAACTTATCTTTTACTGTTGAAATTATATTATTAAATTCTTTAATGTACAATTTTTGGAAAAAAAAAGTTTAATATCTAAAGCAGTAAATTTGAATTAAAATCTTTAAATAGGATGAAAACAATGAAATCTAGATGTTTTTTTTCTACTCAATTAGTTACCAGAAGTAATCTGAATCTTAATCATTTTAATCATCAATTCTAACATTAATGAATAAACATTTAGAAACAATTTTCTGGTTCCAGAATCTCATGGTTCCCTGTGTTTTATCACAAGTTCCTTCTCCAACACATATAAGCTGGCCCCCTGGCCCTCACAGACCCTTAGTAGAAAACATAACTAGTCAGTTTTAGTCAGGAAACTATACTGAGTAAACTCCTGTTATAGTTTCCTAATTCCAATCAATAACGTTTGCTACTTGCTGTTTACCACACCAAAAACTTTGTTAAGCTAGGTAGATCTAAATGTTCTTGCATTGCTTCCTGGTCCTAGAATATCCTTCAGGACCCCTTAGTAACTTCTAACTTTGGCCACTTTAAAGCTTTATTAGGAACTAATTTAACTGAAGTCTGTAAATGCTGCTTTTTAAAGGACTTCATGTGTTTGTATCTGTTTTATGTAACTATTTTATTATGTTATGTGTTATATATGTTGACTGCTATAGCGTGCCTTCTTTGATAGGTCGTCCTCAAAAAGAAACTGTAGTCTTAAGACACTCCCTGATTTTAAAGAAGGGATTTTTATAGACTTTTGTCTGTTAGACATGAACATTGGAAGCTGAATATCTCTTAAAACAAAGCATCATCCTTAATTAGGAAACGTGATAGTAGGGATTTTTTTGACAAAATACTTATTAGATGAACAAAATATTTGATCTATCTTTAATTTTCTTATCTAACCAATAATAAGTGATATTATGTAAAGGACACTCACCTCCGGCTGCATTACACTATCTCAGACTGCTGGAAAATGATCTCTGATTAAATCTACCATACTCAAAAACATCAGTGTGTTTGTGTAGCAGGTAGAATAAGCGCTGGGAGTTTTTGCATGCTGTAAAACAAACCTGCAATTTGCCAGTCTTTTCATGCGGTCCATTTCTGCAGGCAAATATTTTAATCACTCTGTTTCCAGTGAGACTAGAGCACAGGTTAATGACCAGAGCACAGCATCAACGTGTCTCGTTCCAGAACACTGAAATAGAAATCCATGGGATTATTGCAATGAATAAAACTTAACAACAGATCAGTTTCATCTAATTAGCCCTTGTGGACTAAACCTGGACATCTCCACTATGAACAAAGACTGGTGTGTCTAAAACAGCTGACTTTCCATTTTATTCAAAACACATATAGTTCATGTCCTCATTTTGTTTCATGAGGTGTTGAACAACAAGGTTAAAAAGTCACAATCGTCCACTTGGCATGACTTTCTGCTTAGTTTCATGTTATTTTTATATGTATTATTATACATGAATAAGCCATTTATTCTAATGTATAATCTCATTTTAAGATTTTAGCATATGTAGTACAGTAAATGTGACAGCAGATGGCGGTATTTAACTTGATCACAGTGAAATATTTAAAACTTTTCAAACCATTTCAGTGTTTCAGTCTTTACCTCAAATTCCCACAAAAAAATGAGGACTGGACATCAGGGACCAGATCTTTTCTGTTCTATGTTTAGCAGGTTTGAAGCACATGTGAATGCTATATATGAATTTAAACAATAATACATATTTATCTGTAATAAAGTTTAAGAAACATTGAATTTAAACAAACTTCTGGTTAATCCTTAGTGTTTAATGGTTTGGTGTAATAAGCCAAACTGTTCGGTATTTCACAGGAACTAAATCTTTGAAACTATAAGAATTTATTCTGTAATAAACCTACAAAGTACTGATTTCCAGAGAAAAAAATTTTAAGTGGGAAGATTCAGGAACAATTGCATACAGTATTTTTAATTACATGCAAATCAATGTTTACTTTAAGATTATAACTTCTTATAAAGCTTTAAAAGTGTGACTTTTGAGAAAAATAGGTATTTAAGTTAGATGCTGACTGCAGTTTCCAGAGCATTTCTTCTGCTGCTCCAGAAATGCAGTTGCAGTTTTAAAATTATCCAGAAGGTGGCACTGTTGTAAAAAAGGGTCTAGAAGTATGTGTCCAGATCTGCAGGTTTGAATCTGCAGGCCTTCTGGTCAAGCTCAGTTATGAATGGACGGTGGCTGTCAGTGGCCAGAATTCTTCCAGACATTGTCATGTTTTCTTTTTAGAGTGGCTCCAACGGCCAATGGTGCCACAATGACTGCACTACAGATTACATCTTAAGAATTGTGTTCATGCGGGCCTGGACTGGCCCACGGGAGGAGTGAGAATATTTCCAGCGGCCTGGGACCTTAGTGGTGACTAGCCTGCTTGTCAAAAACACACAAATGACAATTACCATTAAAATGACAGTAATAAAGTTTTTCTTTGTTGAATAATCAATATGAGCAAAACAAAAGGAGGTGGAACAGACAGGAGAAAGAGGAACGATGTGGTTTAAATGGACTTGGTGAAAAAAAGAGGAAATGGGATGCACAGACAGATTAAAAAAGTAAACAGAGGCAGGCAGATATCAGAAAGTGTTTAATAAACGAGTAATACAAGAGACGCAGCAAGTGTGTTAAACGCTGCAGACGTGTATCTGAACATAACATAATGATCACTAACTGGGATTCTTCATGGCTGTTTTATGCAGCTGATAAAATGACTATTACTTCGTGCTGTGCAAAACCTTTTTCTCTTAAAAATATTGCCATGGTTTTTTATATCTCTCATTAACCCAAATATAAAAGCTACTCAGTATTAAAGTCTTTGACATACAGTAAGTCCTATATGTAATTTCCTGGTATAATCTAGAACAGGGCTCTCTAACTCCGGTCCTCGTGAGCGACTGTCCTGCAGGTTTTAGATGTCTCCTACTACAACACACCTCTGCACAAGCCTTTTAATGACCCAGTGATTTGAGTCAGGTGTGTTGCATCAGGGTTGAATCCAAAGCCTGCAGGACAGTAGCTCACGAGGACCGGAGTTGGAGATCCCGGATTTAGAATATATTATGTGCTTCGTTAAACTTACAGGAGGCTTGCTGGTTAAATGCTGATGTCTAAGGTTTTGTTTACAGCTCCACATGGAGTGTGTGTTTGTGGATGTGCTTCTGTCTTCATGATATTGACATAGCTTATTTTACTACATAACATATTTGGTGAGTCCTGCTGGACCAAACACCTCCGCAGGTGGCTGCTGCCTGCAAAAGTTTGGAAACCCCTCTTATTATGGGAATCCTACTTGTATTGAGCCCTTAGATGAGGGTAGGGGAGAGAAAAGAGTTGGACTGGTGTCTGATAGTTAATATCTATATTTCCCTGTAACTCCACATCTTGATTTATACATTATTCCCTTAAATTTTTCAAATATTTTACAAACGCATACTTTAAAGTTGCCTTTTCTTTATTTTATCACTTATTTGCTCCTAAAGAAAATACTCCTAACTAAAGAAGAGGACATTTCACCATGAGAACAAAACTCCCTGCCTCTCTTTCAGACACATGCAGATCCACAGGGGGAGTTTCCTGTTGAACAGAGCAGAGGCAGAATGGGAGGAGTGAGGAGGAAGAGGAGGAGGGAAAAGAGGGAGGAGAGGAGAGAAGGAATGTCTGAGCTGAGCTATTGTGCTTGGTTATCACACGAGCAGAGAGCAGAGGGAGGAGTGACTCTGCTGGGAAGTAGCAAGCCACTGTGAAGGAGGTGTGACTGGCTTACTCAGCCATCGGTGGACACGCAGCAGCTCTGCCATGTGTGGACGGTAAATACTGAGCTGACTGACTCCACCAGGATTTTACCTCAGAGACACAACCTGGAAGTCAGCTGATTTGAAGTCCTGGGAAATTTTTGAAAGCCTGTTTTTTCCTGATTGAACATTGGAATATTGTAAAGCTTGGACTCCTTTTTACATGATCTAAAGCCAGAACATCTAATCTCAAATATGACTGAAAGCCTGATTGATTGATTAGGGGTCTAAAGAGAAGCTTTATTATCTTGACAATCTTATAGATTTGGTGTCTAATTGATAGACTTGATGCTTGAATGGCTGAGCCTGACTCCTGGGAATCTTAATTGACATCTGATTGGACGCCTGATCAGCTGATTGGAGGCTCAGTTTAATTACTGTGATTGATTACCAGAGTCGGCATGAGCGGAGCAGGGAACGTGGTGTGTGAAGGATGGCTGCGGAAATCACCACCGGAGAGAAAGTTACGCCGCTATGTGAGTATTTCACTTTCCTTTACATGCCACACAGATGACACATCTAATCTCACATTCAGGGAGCATGTTGGCATGCAGAGTATTCAGGACTTACGCTGACACTGCAGCGGGACCACTGGCAGTCCACAGATGCTCTCCTGAGTAGTTTTTAATTAAGTTGAAGGTTATCTCTATACATCATCACTATTGACAGAAGGAGTCATTTCCTGAAGTCATGATTATAAAACAATAAAGCCTCCTGCAGAGTTCAGCTGTCAGCTGCTGGGCATAAAGTAATCCTTTGTTTTAGTTTGACCTAAACTACGTGATTTTGAAAAGTATCTCTAAAAATCTACAATTTCCTTATAAATGCGTCCATTTTCCCTGAACAGATGTTCATATATTGATATAGAGAGTACAAAAAAATTATTTTCTAAGTAACTAAGCCACAAAAAATGTTCAGGATTCACAGCTTTCAAATTAATATCCAGATGCTGGACTTTTTTTTTTTGGCTCAATTAAAAACACAACCTAAATCACAACATCAGCACAAGGTTGTTTGTTCAACGGGGACTCAGCTTGCTCTTGAGAAAAGCAGCAGCTTAGTTTCACACACAGAAACACACACACACACACACCACATTTCTGACATGCCTTCCCAGTGAGTGGGGCTAATCTCATCTCTCCTTTCTATATTTTCTCTTAATCTTCCCATTTGCAGAGAAAGCCTTTCTCTGTCCTTTTTTCCACTAACAAACCTCCCTTTCCTTTTTCTTTCTCTTTCATTCATTGTACTTTCTCTTCCTCTTCTATTGTCATATGCTTCCTCAGAAGCATACATGTGTAAGCAACATGAAGGAGAAATAAATAAGGCAGAAAAAATATTTTTTTAGGAGACTGTAAGAAAAATCAGCTATCAGTGCTCACGTCAGAGCGAACCTGGGCTCATTTAGCCAAAATGGCTAATAATCTTTACTGAAAGTCCTGAAAGGTGTAATAATGAAGCCCTGAGTTGTGTGGATTTGACTAGCAGGTCCTCATTACCCATAATTCTCATCATTAGGTGAACGTAGAAGCAGAGAGAGCTTCAAACGAACCGTCCATTGTTGAGACTGTTAATACAATCAGTCATGGTGGTGTACACAACCCAGTGTGTACATACACACACTGTCTGGCCAGCTGTGTTTCTATTGTCAACACACACACACTCACAAACCTGCACAAAGAGGCCTATAATGGCAGCAGCGGGCTCCACATGTTCATTGGTAAGTACTGGGATAAAGTTTGCGAAGTTTACCTCATCGTACACTCCCTGCTCTGTTGAAGGCTGTGCGTACGTGTGTGTGTGTTATGTAATAAACTAATCGCTCTCAGCTGGGGCTGCTTGGAAGAGGGGAGGGCTCCCTAAAGATTTAGATTTGGAAATACAATAATGGAACAAAACCACAGAAAATGATTCTGTAACCTTGAGTACAATAACAGATGTGTGACAGATACACCGTAGGGTCAAATGTAGCTGAAGACTCTGTAGCGTGCACAGTCTGGCTGAGTCCTAAAGTTGCATTTTTGATCATATCTGGCCTCCTAAGGTGAGCATATTTAAATAAAGGCTATAAAACATTAACAGTGGAGTGTGCAATATTCAATACAATGAACATGTGACAGCTTCTTAAGCCTGCCATGAACCCTACTGTGTGGATGGTTTAGAATCTAGTAAAACAGTACAGATGCTGCTTCTGCACTAAAAGCAAATATGTTGATTGTATTAATTTTTTGGTAGGAGAGTGGCAATATTTAGAATTTTCATTATGGAAGTTCATGACCCTGGCTTGCATGGTGCACAGCAAAGCTACAATAAGGAAAAATACTAGTTTACATCTACTTATAGTTCGGTCTTTTATTTTTTGCATTTTTTTTAGCATTGGAAAACTAAAGCAAACAGAAAAAAACTGTTACCTAAACACACTACTGTGAACATCTCTAATACTTTAGAGACCAAACATTTAAAGTTTCCATCGCAAATGTAGCATTCATTGCTTCTTTAACTACGACTAATTAGACCTTATTAGATTTCAGAGTTGATTGCTAGCTAACTGAAAGCATCATTAGGTCAAATATGTGCGTAGTTCTGAGAACGCAGCAGTAAATGTGAGAAAAACATTAGGAATAAATGCAGTGAATGAGAAAGTGTACCAGAGAAAAATTGTTGGTGTTAATTTTGGTCGAGAGGCAGGAAGTGGGAAGTGTTATTTTAGATCTATTGTGCCCGCTTCCTGCATGGGGTCAAAGGTCAAAGGAAGAAACATAATGAAATTTGAGGAGTTAAAGACTGTGGCAAGGCAAGAGTTATCATTATTAGTTCTGAAAGTGCAGCTGAAATTAATATTTCACCTAAATAACAAGCAGCAAACAACAGCTTTGAGAAGAAGTTCAAAATCTCTTGCTTCTCCTTTTCTTGCTATTTGATGGTTAAATCACCTGTGACACCCTGAGCTTAAGTAAACATAGGCAGCATGTTTTTCTTCTACTCAGGTGGAGTCTTGTCTAGTCATGGTGGCACTTAAAATTAGGTTTTCCTTGCAACAGACGATGATGACATAAACAGTTTTCCTACAGATTATCATTTAATCCTGAAGTTTTTAGTTGTCTTCTGTTTTTCTTTATTTATGCAAGACTGTGTTGATGTGATCTGATTTTATAATTGATTAAAGATGACACAAAGATTAAAACAAAAAAACAACAACAACAAAAAAAAACTCTTGTCCATATTTTTGAGATCTAAATAAATGTATCTTACGCCTCTGTGTGTATCTTTAATTGAAAACAGGAAATACTTATTTTCCCACCAGAGGAAGCATTTTTGCAACACTAAAGCATAAAAACATGGTGAAAACTGATGGGAAACTGAAAAAGACGTTACAAATGGCTAACGACAAATTGCACAAGACCTTCTCCTGCTGTAAGATTTCCACCTGGAGTTATTATTAACACTCTTGTAAAGCTCCACTGTGGCTTCAGTATTGCTTAGATCCACTGCTGATGTTATCTTTTCTACAGATATTGTGGAATCTTAAGCAGTTTTCCTTATTCAGCTATATGGGAACTCATTCTACAGCATAATTTTAACCTCTTTGCTGCCACCTGCTTGATCCATAATGATCTGATGCTAAATTATAAAGTTTATTAGAACTTATTGTAGCATTTTTTTTTTGGGGGGGGGGGGGGGGGGGGGGTTAGAACCTTCCCCCAAAAGGACTTTTCTTCTCTCTTCCCCCCCCTTCCCCCTTCTTTTTTCTTCTCCACCTTTTCACAAGCCCCTTGT
>JBAFTA010000006.1:5488306-5498377 GCA_036919975.1 Melanotaenia parkinsoni | reverse complement strand
CCCCCCCCCCCCCCCCCCCCCCCCCCCCCCCCCCCCCCCCCCCCCCCCCCCCCCTTAAACACTTTCCCCAAAAGGAATTTACTTCTATCCTCCTCCCTATTCATCCTGCTTTGTTGTTCTACACGCTTGTGAAAGCCCTTTGGCGTAATAACCCTGTTGGGTTTACGATGACTGTTTGACATAGACATGGTTGTCAGTGATATCTGTCCATAGAAGGGTTCAATTACAGGGGAGCTAAGGGGAGCTCGGCTCCCCTGAAAGGCAGAGGAGCTCCCCTAAGGACCGCTTTTATGTTAAATTTAATTTTTCAATAAGGTTCTTGATAGTTCTTGAAAAGAATAGCATTATTTTGTCAGCGTTGTGTGTTTATTTATTTATTTTATTCATTTTAAATCTTCCAAACGATGCAGGGGATCCATTGTGTTTCTTTCAACAACATTCTTTGTTTGTTGTGTGTAATAAACACTTGATCTGCTATCTTTATGGTTGTTAAAAGAACTTTCCATCCCTGTTTCTGATTGCTGCATATAGTAGCAGCAGAGAGATTTTTTGTTAGTAACCATATTTTGACCACATTACATGCACTAATATATATGTGTGTGCACGCGACATGAAAAGTCGTGTCGAAAACTTACAAGTCCACAGTTCGGTTAGCTCACATTAGATCTGAGCTGGCTCAGTTAGCTCTTCGATACACTGAGTTTAATAGATGTCAATCATCCACTCCCACACCCACAGCACCCTCTCAGCTCTGCCACTTTGTCCATTTTCGTATTTTCCGGGAGTGACGGCAAGCATGATGCTGCCAAGATGGCGATGGTAGGAACTGCCCCACAAGCTTCACTTTTACTCTTCAGAAATCTACGGGTGACGTCATGGAGGCTCCGTCCATCTTTTATATACTGTCTATGCATGTAATCTGTGCTTCTTCGCTGATGGCATAAATACCCTACCAGAAACAGGTTTTGCTGCAACAGACCAAATAAATTAAAAAGATGTAGCGGCACAAACATGACACTTCTGTTTACAGTGGAATCTTAACAGACACAAAATATATTATAAAGAATGTTAAAAAGGACAATAATGGACTACAGGTGGTACTGGCCGCAACATCTTTAAATCTGGAATCTCGGGATCCTCAGAAACTTACAAGTCCGCAGTTCGAAAAAACAAGATCACTTTGTTGTTCCAGCAAAAATTCCTCTGAATTCCGAGAACAAGTGGATTGCACAAAAAGACTGTGCTGATCCAGGGCGGGCTGATCCATGAGCCATCTGCAGCTCCATTCCAGCAGGGAAAACCCCACCCCAGCTAAGAAATGAGCTGGACCGACTGTCACCTGACCCAAAGGACAGCAGATGAATAATACCAACCCCAGAGGAATTAGGGGTCACTGGTTGACGTCTTAAACTCCCAGCTAAGCTCAATTCATCATAATTCATAGCTTTCCCCAGATAAATTTACCATAAAAATAAATTCCTAATAAGTCTCCACACTGTCCAAATGTTCTCTGAAAACAAGCACAGACGCAGGGCCCTTAGATCAAATCAAATTTCTTTTATAGAGCCCTTTTCATGCGCAAAGCAACACAGCTTTGTGCTTAAAAACAAATTATGCATATTAAAAACAAAATTTAAAAGCCTCCACATACCTAGAGTATATAACAGGAAATTAAAACACACCTCATAATAAACTTTTTCAAACACAATATCACACACACACACACATATACAAACAAAGCATATGTACTCTCCCCCCACCCATGCCCATTCGGTACAAAAATGAACTCTCATCCTTGATTACTGCCCCTAACTGAATGTAAGTATCAAAATATCAATAGAATGAAAGATAGGCTGATCACCCAAGCCTTAATAACTATTAAAAATATTAATAAGTAATCTTTCATTGTGATCCCAAGGTTTTGATTAACAAATTATCAGCATTTATGCTATGATTGTAACATTATGTGTCCTTCATTTTCCACAGCATTTGTTCTCTTTTCATCTCATTTATAAACGGTAACCAAATCAGTTAGCTTGTTAAAAAAAAGCTGCTATTTTGGGATGTTGGTAATAAATAAGTTAATAATGGTTAATAATGCATCCTCAAGTCCAACTGGAGAGGGGATTAATTACAGCTGGTTTAAAGGCTGCATGTTCAAAAAAGGCCAATGTGTTTATATTCAGTAGCTGGCATGCAACACTGCGTGCAAGCAAAACGGAGCTGTTACATGATGCTCCAAATAGGAAAATAAAGTTGTGTATCTCAGCATTCAGATGCTGCAGGGCAACGATGGCTTTAGGAATGTGCATAATAAATGAAAAACCTACATAATGTTATTTTTAGGCAATCATTTACAAAAATGTCTGCCTCCAATGGTTACAGTTATACCAGAAACGAATAGATTCTCCATTTTATTTGTCAGGCTTAACAGTTACTGGAAATTTACTTAAACTGCACAGATTATTACTTGGAAAGTGATTAAAACAAGAAAATGTTAAACATTTTGCTTAGTCTATATACAAAACACCACAGTATACATCAGTCTCCCCCAAATTAATCATCAGCTGTTCCCACTGAATCCTTATATATGTCTGTGAACCAACTTTTGCCATGAAATATTTCATTTCTATGAGCCAGTATCAACTTATTTATAGAGATGTGTTCTGGAGCACTAATAAAGGTGTAGATTTCCAAAACGCTAATGATTTCTAAGAACATTTCTACAGTTTCACAAGAGAAGTTCACAGTTTCAGAGCGGCAGCCTACTGAGGCCTGACACTTCTTGGACCCAGCAGCTAGTGTTTTGGGTTACGTGTTACCCAACAACTTGTGGTGCTTTTGCAACCATGTCTTCATGGTTCTGAGTGATAAATGACAAGTTTAATAGGAACTGAGGCTGTTCAGACTTGCAAGGAGTGCATAAAGTGGTGGATTTACAAATAACTGTCATCAAAGTTTCTTTAATTAGAAAGTTTAGAAAAATATTTTCATACGAGCTCCGGTCATGCTTCTGCTTTCATCTGGCCATCAGCATGAAGACAACTGATCATCAGAAACACGGGGACAGAATAAACACACACTTCCACTGCCATCTTTTACCAGCATTTCCTGTTCAGCTACTTCCTCTTCCTGTCTGTGTTTGGAGAAAGGGTGGGGGTGGGTGGTGGGGTGGCGGCAGTTGCTTTACACTACTTAATTGCGGCACACTTTGATTATTCACACACACACCCATAGAGATTTGGGCCTGTGGAGTCCTGCTTTTGTTAAGAAATACTTCTCAGTGGGGATCAGAAGAGATGGATTGACTGGACTGGTGGAAATGTACTTCCACACAAGCAGGGCATATAGCTACTATAACAAAAGAACAAAGTTTTGTCTTTTTAGTAATGAAGTAAAATCTCTCTGTGCTGTTAAACTGAAAAGCTGAGATTCTTCATGCTCGGCTTCACACCTTTTAAATCAATCACAGTGTGTCTTTCTCACTCTACCTACACATTAACACTCCAAATACATGCACACACACACAAGCTCAGGTGATGACTCATGTCTTAAACAAGGTGGCTCACTCATGGTAAGGCCTCGGATATGATGGCAACAACCATATATTGGTGTCAAACATTTAGCATTGAAGTGTGAAACTTTGGACATGGGAACGAGACAACAGTTATTCCCATAGTTTGTGTAGGAGAGAATAAAATGAAAAAATATGTCAATCTAACCTTAAAATACACAACCTACCTAAATATTTCTTTAGGAAACACAAACATTTCGAACAGAAAAGTGTCTTACTTTTCCATATTCCCATAATAACTTTATCAATCTGTCTAGGCGTGGAAAAGGCGATGGTTTGTGCTGCGGAGCGGCCGGCTAAGCGGAGAACCAGATGTCCTGCAGTACTACAAGAACCAGCAGTCCCGCCGACCAATCAGGACCATCAACTTGAATCTTTGTGAACAGGTACGTGCACAAGAAACAGGACAGCTTTTCAGAGGAAGTCAGGTTGGTAGCCATGAGTCTAAATACTTGCCAATAATATTTTAACAGACCCATCTGTTTTACTCTCCCTCCTCCAGGTGGATGCTGGCCTATCATTCACAAAGAAGGAGCTGGAGAGCAGCTTTGTTTTCGACCTGAGGACGGAGGAGAGGATTTGGTACCTAGTGGCAGAGTCTGAAGAGGACATGAACCGCTGGGTGACATCCATCTGCCTGCTCTGCGGCTTCAACCCTACTGATAATGGTAAACAAAAAGGTTGATAGAGATACGTGTGTAGCATTTGAAATGGCTGTGTGTGGGTGGGTTGTGGTTGAGTCAGTGTGAAAGCTAGTAGGAGGAGAAGAGAACATGCAAAATATACAGGAATAGAAAAAAAGGTCTTTTAGGATTGTGAGCTTAAAAATCAGAGTAAAAAGTATGACCTTTCATTCAAGTGTCTGACTATAATATACCAATTGACACCATTATAAAGTTGGAAACTATCGTTTTCAGTATTGCATTTGTTGGCTGCATGGAAATCCAATTCCACTGTTGTGTGTGTGTGTGTCATATTTTTGTCAAATACACAATGGGAAAGGTTTTGAGTTTTGCATGAAAATTTTGCCATGAAAATGGAGCCTAATTTATTTTGAGTGTGCAGGACAGAGGACAGAAATAAAGGTTTTATTCCAAAAATCAAGAAAAACTCAGGAACCACACAAGAGTGAAATACAACAAGGATCTGACAAATGAACCTGAAAATGAAGAGATATAAATACATTGAGAAACAGGTGAAGTGAATGAGAAAATTAAACCAGGTGCGCTAATGAACGGGAAGCAAAAACAGAACACACAAAGAATTAACCTACAAAACAAAACAGAAAACCAGAACTAAAAATGAAAAGACTAAAAACCTTAAATCAAAACCCTAAGATCATGACAAACTGGCTTAAATTAATTGTGTCTGTACAATATGTTAAAATGACTGTATGAATCAACTCTTTGCAGATGAAGTTGAATTTGATTGAATTGAATGTTTGGGAAAAAAAAAAACTAATTATATGCTACCAAGATTCCAACAAATAATTTAGGGCATGTTGGAAAAACAATAAATTTAACACTATTTTCAACCACAAAACTAGCTAGCTATCAAGCTAAGTCATTAAATATGTTCTAAATTAATGAAAACTTAAATGAGTGGTATCTTATAACATTTAGAGGGTGAAATATAGTTTGGTCAAGTGCTGCAAAACATTTTGTGCAATGGTTTTGCAGATATCTTTTTTAAAAAATTAGGTAAACAAACAGTTTTACTGGAACCACCTAGCTAATCAATATGAAATTAATGGCAGCTGCCACATCTGGTTCCCATTACAATGTTGAGCGTGATGTTAGCAGGATGTCACTGACACCTGAAACCAGTTTGTGTTTAGTCTCAGCGCAACATGCTGACTGAGACATGAGAAGAGAAGAGAAGAGAAAACATTCCCCTCCCGTCTCATTTTTTTCATCCTGCGTCTGGAATTGCTGGCCTTCGGTAGACATATAGTCAATAGTTTGGACACATCTACCCATTAAATTTGAGTATGTACAGCACAACGGGTTGCCTCATATATGAAATGTGCTATATAAAAAAAATCTACCTTTCCATGAAGTGGATGTCCAGACTTTTTATTCATCATTTTTACTTCAGATCTTTACAAAAAACAAATAGGAAAACAGTTAACAATATTATAATTAAAATGAATATTTACAGAAAATGTGACAAAGTAAATACATCCAGAGAGTGAAAAAACAACAACAACAACAACAAAAACAAACCACATAGTAAGAAAAGAAACATTTACCTCAGATGAAAAGTCTGAAAGGGAGCATGTGGGTCAATACCTATTAATCCCTACACTCAGTTCTCAATCAGCCATAAGTTTTTTCTTTACAGTTGTCTTAATGTCTTCATATTTACAGAGGCCAATCACTTCTCTCCAGATATTTTTGGGTGATTTCTAGTTTTATATTTCTGTATTTTTCCAGATACATGTTTCTTTTGACTTGTACTGAATGTGTTGTGTAAATCCTCATCCACATCACCAAGGAACAACATAAAAAGGGAACATGTCAGAGTTTTACCAGATATGAGTACAAGACCAGTAGTGGTTGGACACTTAGTGGGTGTCGTAGATTTTAACTGGATTTGATTCCAGACTATTGTATAACATCATTATTTACACCCATTCATGTCCTCATGTTTGCTTTGAATTCTTATCACAATTTCTTTTTTTTTCCCCCAATTTGAATTTCAGGAAAAAGTGACAGAAAAAAGTCGGAATAATAAAAAGTGTTACACTACATTTCCACAATCAAACGTGAAAGTCCTTCTGAACCTACAAAGAAAATATTGTTTTCTTGGTTGACCTCATCTTCTACAGTTCCAGAAAGACCTTCAAGCTCAAGCTCCTCTTCAGTCACATCTATGACCACAACCAGTGGCACCCCCACCATCACCATGGTAACAGGATCAGTACCATCCCCGTATGATCCGGTGAGTGTTCGACACCTGGACCAAGATAGCAGCGCAGAGGACGACTACCTGTGGCTATCAAACTGCCAGAGTCACATCAGGTACACTTGCAGACCCACTCTGAAATTAAGCGACAACATACTGACTATTTCAAGGAATAAAGCAAATAAATTGCTTTATAAATTATGTAAATTTCAAAGCTGGGACCTGTTTCCAATCTCATTTGATTTCGAGGTATTAAATGAATTAACTTATAACTCTTTAAAATAGTTTGTGACTCATGTGAGTTTAAAGATTACCTGCTGATGCCTTGGAGGATGAAGAGATAAACAAATATACCAAAGTCGTGTTGCGTTAAACCCTACAGGTTTAGACGTGTTTCATCTAAACGAGAATTAGATGTTTATTTTGGATTACGCCCACGGGTTTTTTGAAGGCCTGACGTGACAGAAGCCTGCAGGACAGTTTATCAGAAACACAGTTTATGAAAACATTTTCCACTTCTGCCAACTAGATTTTAATCTTTCTAGGTCATGTGAATGCCATTTCATAAGCAAAACCTGCTCAGAAAAACAAAAAAAAAAAACGTTTTTATTCTTTTAGACTTTGACCAAAATACAACCACCAACTTTTTATGTATGAATAAACTGACCCTTTAACAAAACACATATAGTAAATACATAATTTTTCTGTCTCCAGGCCTCCTTTAGGTTCCTCCACCTCTCTTGAAACTAACTGCGACAACCCATACGCTCCGCCCTCTGCCACCTCCTCCTCCTCCTCCTCTTCCTCCTCCCCTTCCCTCCCTCCTCCATCATCCTCCTGCTTTAAAACAGCCCCATGGACAGTAGCAGCGATGACAAGCCCTCTCAGCCAGTCTCTGGATGCCAGCATGACCCCTGACTTCCAGAAACGAGCCGGCAGACCTCGCTGCCACCCTTCCCCTCATCCCAGAAAGCACTCTTTAGATTTCCACCTGCGTCCTGTGGCAATACCTCTGAGTGATGACACACACGCCAATGTGCATCTAAATGCACAATCGCTGTCCACCAGTGGTTACCAGATTCCTCGTCCAGCATCCACACCACAACCTCCTCCGCCTCGTCGCCCGTCTTCTACCCCCAGTGTGGACTCTCTAACCCAGGCAGAGCTCCACACCTCCATCCCTACTCCACCTCCTCGACCACCCAAACCGTTTGCCATCACAACCCATGGAGAGAACTCTGTATATGTGGGACCTGCCACGCTACCCCGAACCAACTCAGAACCAGAGCAGAGGGATGGATGTGTGAATGGAGGACATTTGCCAAGGAGTAACACTATCAATACCCCAGGACGCACACATACAAGTAAGACGAGAACGCTATCCTGGTGTTCATTATTTTAGGGAATTTACTCGTATGTTTTCTTGCTGAATGTCGTCTCAGGTTCAACATTTCCAGCAGTGTTTTGTGATTCTTTTGAAGCCAGATGTCAGATTTGAAGCGTCACCACAACAGCACATTAATGCATACTCTGCTTTAGAGTATAGGACAAGACTTGTACAATGGACAAAAAAGTTTGCTTAGGTATCAAATTAGGGGGCCAACAAAATTTCCCTTAGACTTAGATACAAGCGTTTTTTCCTACCACAACATCTACCCTTGTCCCAGGTTACTGATACGAGTGCACTGGCAACTTAACCCACTTTCATTCTAAAATCAAACCTTCTCCACAGATAAAAGTAGCTACTGAGTGCTTGACTCGGCATGTTTATTAATGTTTTATGTCTGAAAACAACCATCAACCAATGCATAAAACCCATGAGCTACTGCACAGTGGTAACCAGGTAAAACCTTACTGTTTTATATACGCTGCTCCTTTTTCTCAAAATTTATAACATGAAGTTTTGAAAATCTCATTAGGAAGTTTAAATGCTTGTTCAAGACAAGGCTGACAAACAAACAGCTAAAGAATGTTTAATAATTTACTTTTTGACTGTTTTTTTCTAATATTTGTACTGAATGGTTGCTGAATATTAGATGCTCTTCTATTCAAAATTTATAGACTAGAAATGGCCCACATACTGATATTGGATTTGTGAAAATCATAGCGTTCATACCTCAAATTTTACAGTAAATTAGCCGAGTCTCATCAGACATTTCCAAATATAAATGTTTGTCCACATACAGTATAGTATTTTGTGACAGGAACTTCAATCGTTGAGTACAAAACTTTGTAGTGTTCATTCTTCTGTCTCTAATAGTGTATTTTTCCCTCCCAAAAAAAAAACCAGGGGAGGAAATTTAAAAAAAAAACTAAAGAATATTGAGAACTTTAGGACAGAATTCATAGCAGTTATCTGTAACACCATCCACCATCCAAACCTGGCTTCTAACGAGGCATTTGTTGAGTGGCAACAGTCAATGTCATCACAGATTGAACATGAACAGGTGGATGTGTTATCAGCAGCACGATGGGAGGTGTACTGCGTTAGAAAACAGAGGAAGGAAAACCAAGGTACAGGAGGATAAGTGCTGTCTCAAGGTTCATTTATGCTCCCTTTATTTTTGTAAATAAAAGTCTAAATAAAAGTCTGTTTTAAACAGCACTGTCCACATTCTCACACGTGTCCTTTACTTTGTCATGGTTGTTAGGCAGTTCATCCACTAGAGTTCATCTCAGAGTTCATCTGAGTTCTGATGTCAGGTTTTAGTAGTAATTTAGACGTGCATGTAGTGGTTATAAATAATAAGAAACTTGGTAACAGTGGAGGAGATAAAAAGAGGCAGCGCAGTAGATGGTGGTGGTTTAAACGGGCTTTTCGCAATTCGTACATGAGCTATATGCTACGACGCTACCCCAACTTTGTTCCACTACGTTAAGGGGTGAACGGCACTCTGATGTGAGGGTGCCCACTCCTCTAAAATTTCATGGGAATTAGTGAATATCTAGAAAACTGTTTGGGACTAATTTTATAGATTTTCATTTCCCTTACGTAGATTGTACCCTGCATGCTTGTTCACTTCACTCATAGCAAAAACCGCCTCTGGCTATGTTTGCTGCGTTTGGGTATACATCCACAAAAGGACGGATTCTGTCCATATTAGTATTTCAAGTTGAACATAAATGAGCCTTTAGTAAGATGGGCCTAAATTACATCACTGTCGACGTCGACGTTGAAACGCACAAAAAAACAAAACAAAAAAAAACACAAAAAAACACGGCTACTAGGTAGCGGCTAACAGTATCTAACAGCAATATTGGCAGTTTAAATGTATAATGTGCAGAAACTGACGTCTTCTGTGGTGTCACAGAAGGAAGGACAACGTCTTTTGAAGGTTTCTTAACATTGAAACAGACTACAGACATTTGATGACATACCAGGGTTCTCATTTATAACCGTTGCATACGCACAAAATGGGGCCTGAAACTGGTGTACGCCTCTTTTCACGCAAAGGTTGTGATTTATAAAAAACAAAATGACGTGAAAATGTGCTGTCTTTCACGGCAGCTCTAACCCATGCGTACGCTGGTTTTGGAGGCTGGGGGAATTGGCGACACAGATGGAGAGGTGGGGAATTAACAACACACTG
>JBAFTA010000006.1:5476977-5488206 GCA_036919975.1 Melanotaenia parkinsoni | reverse complement strand
GTACGCACGGTTTTATAAATCAGAATATTTTATGGCGTACGCCAACTTCCGGTTTTGGGCGTAAGTACACTTTTAGTTAGAATCCTACGCACAGTTTTATAAATGAGACCCCAGATCTTTTCTTGATATTCAAAAGCACTTCAATTTTGACTCTTTTTTTTTAAATCAGCTATCTGCTTTCCTGTGGATCAGTTTGTCATGCAGGTTAGAAGCAGGCCACTCTGATTCCACAGAAACTTAAATGTAAACAGTAATGCAAATATCTTAAATGTAAACTGGTGAATGGACATTGAGCAGCAGTATTCTAAGTTAGTAAAATTAATGACATGTTAATACTTAGTTTCAGTGGTCGCATTACTAACAGGTGCTAGAGCTTTAACCTTGGGACCTCAGAAAAGATCAGAACACTACCGTTAAGAGGCTTAATTGTGCTGAAGTAACAGCATTAATGGATTATTTCCTGACAGCTGAAACATTGTGTGCTTGTTTGCACCATAATTTCATTAGCATTAGAGTCATTAATGAGATGAGAACTTTGACCAATAATTACACAAAGAAATCTTTTAGCAAAAAATTAAGCTTTCTGCATGTTTTTTTATTTTTTATTTTAAACTAGACTGCATATAAATAAAGTTCATTGGATGTTTACATCTGAATTCTCTTCATTTGTACACAATCAGACATGATTTGTACACAGATGTTTGCTTGTACCAAGCTCTCTGCACATTTACATTCAGATCAGGTCTATATATGTGTGTGTGTCTGTGTGTATGTTTATGTTTAGTTTGGTTTATGTATACTGTGAGAGTTCCACATAGGGGATGCCGTATTGTAAGGATCAGCTTTGCTAAAATAGATAAAACATTATTTATAGTAAATATTCATAAAAATGTCTGATAAGCCACTTACTGCCATCTTGTTTGAAAATGCCACTGTTTTTTCTTTGTGGTACAAAGCCGTGATGTGTCTGCACTGTGTTTCAGGCTCTGAGACTTTTTTCATTCCTCGGTCTTTGTCTGACAGAGCGAGCATGTTTGAGTTCAGCGAGAGCTTCAACAGTTACTTCGTAAGTTTAAACATTTAAAACTGCTAAAATAAAACATGTTATATTTTATCTGCATGCTGGTGATTTCAGCTCAGCTTCTTAGTTTCCCAGTTTATCTCTCATCGACTTCCTCTCCCGATTTCTTTTCTCCCAGCTCAATAAAGGCATGGTACCTCTGGGCAGTGTTTGTTCTGAGGATGATGATGTGGATGAAAACTACGTTCCTATGAGCGCTGCCACCACTGAGCCACCAGTTGCTCCAAGGTGAGTTGGAACCAAGAAATGTCTTCCACAAAAAACTTAGTTTTTAGATTATTGTGCTTTTTAAACAGTTATACAAGGTCTAAACCTCTAAAAGATACCACTGCATAGCTGTTGCAGTCGATGATGTCACTATGTCTCACACAGTTGCTTTCTTGTTTCAACATTCATTTGCGTGAGACTGTGGCCATTCACACGCCATGCTGTTTGTAAATTCATTATTCATCATTTTCTTACTTTGATCTTTTTCCAGAGTGCCTCCTTATGCTTCCTCTGATCCTTCTGTCCAACTCCAAGACAATAACTACGTCCCCATGACGCCTTTGACTCCTTCCATTCCCACTCACCCGAGCCCTGTCACGGTTGACTTGGCATTGTTGGGGCGGCAAGTACCGCCACCTGCCCACATGGGATTCCGTAACGCCCCACTGACTCCAGGGATCCCCCTCACCCCGCCAATGCAGAAGAATACCAATGGAGGTGAAATCAAAGCCATGCCCCCTCCAATCCACCGCAATCTGAAACCACAACGGAAAGGTATGGATATGCTCGGGAACGTTTGGTTCTTGTCTGTTTTTGCATGAATGCGGTTATCCCACTTCATCATACTGATAACAACTGCAGACGTTAACAGAGTAAACACTATGTGTCTCAGTCTGAATGGAATGAAGCTTCCATTACAAAGTTGTCTGGACCAACAAACTGGCAGTTAACAGCTTTATTTTATTAATTATTTCACAGAAATGTGTTTGAAAGTGTTTGCATTAAAATAGGCACAATGCAGTTGCTGAAGCTTGTTTGATTATACAACAGCTGGGGTTGCAGTAGAAGTCTGCAATGTAGCTTAAACCTCCATTTTAAGCCATGAAGGTACATCTCTGCATTTTGTTGGTACTTAAAAGGACAGTAGGACAGTGTTCAAATTAAGGATGTAAAAACATCTTTTTTGCTGTTTAATTTTTCTTTAATTTTGCAGCAAAACTCTGCTGGAGGGGTTATTTTGATCTTTTTAAAACAAAAGACCAAGCCTTGCCATATTTATCCAACACACCGTCTGTGCAAAGGTTTATTGGCATTATGCAGACAGTGAAAGGCTAATCTCCTTTGCAGGGGTTTGTGCCAGTCAGCCTGTGGAAAAAAACGACAGCCATGCTGCTGGAGATCCAGCGCTTAAAACCAAAGGTACAAATCGCAGTGAATAAAATGAGGATCGCTTCTTAAAACTTCATATCATCTATGATTGTTTAAAAAAACGATCTATGAAGCAGAACAGAAAAAAAACAACAGTGAGAAGCTCTGAAGGCAACATTTGAAATATGTCTTTACTTCAGCTATTTCATTACACAATAAATGCCAGACATTAAAAAACTAACCTTTTAGCTTAATATCATAAGTAGTATAAGTAACATTAATAAAAAAAAAAGAAAGATTGTTAACAGAAGACTTTACATGCTGTAAAAACAACTTTTTCAAATAAAAAACAACAAACCAAAATCCAACATTCCTCATACTTGGAAAAATGTACTTATGTCCACGACTTCCTGTAATAAGAAATGCAACAGACCCATGGTTAATGGTCCTTATAGAAGAAAGAATTTGGCATTATACTTAAAAGCTAAAATTACCCCATTTTTAAAGCCCTATATAAACTCATTAAACCCTTTTATTTGCAACTTCCCACACTTTTCCCCAACATGCTCTCCAGTTGAAACATTCATGATGGGTAACTTGATCGTATTCCTAATGGTGCCTTGCAAAGTATGGAGGTAATTGTGGCCAGCATGAACAAACGCCCCATGGGATCATATATGGGAAAAAGACAAACTCTCTTTTCTCATTAGTCAACCGAGTGTGGCCAAGAAGGAAGATTGTCTTGCTTTACTTATTTACCTCGGCTAGAGTGGTCAGCCTCCCTCCAGTGATTGCACCTTAGAGAGCTCTCTGAACTGAAAGGGGATATTTAGTAGCTGAGATTGAAGAATCAGAGATTTTTTATGGGCAAGCAAAGCTAAACGCTGCTGAGACCAGAATAAATCTTTGCTGTCTAGAAACAACTCAACCTTTTAATATTTTTAGCAGTTTGATAAAAATTCAGTTTCATTAAATCTAGTGTCAATTTTACAGTTATATTTTCTTAACTACAGAATAGACAGATTCTGTGTAGAATAAGAAATGATTGTTTCTGCTGCATCTACAGACAGAAAATGATTAACCCAACTGTAAATCCGCTTGTATTTCGAAATATTTCACAACCCATTTAAACTGAAACGGTTTCTGTTCCTGAACCAGTTAATAAGTTTCTCTTCTTCCAGTGAGGCCCTTTCTGTTTCATGCCATATCTCTCTTGTTCCCCTTCTGCCTCTTTGAGTTTTAATTATTTACCTGCTCGCACTTTGCTTGACAAGGCGGCAGCATAAGATCCTGACACGCAATTCCACCACAAAACATGTGAAGCAGCAGCTTATATAAATGTTTAAATATTAATCAGGGTTCGGAGTTCAGGAGATGTTTTTGTTTTAATGTTTACTTTCTATAAAGTTGTTAAAAATGTTATATCCCACTTATAATATTGCCTATCTCAAGCTACTCTTTTTTTTTTGTTGTTGTTGTTTTTTTCACAGAGAAATGTGAAAATGGTTCATGTTGCCTGTTGATTTTTATGTGGTGTGTTTACCAGGAAGCAGAAGCAGTCCCAGTGAGATGCCTAAAATGACTAAATACTTAGAAAAGCTGCAGTTCTTCTTATTTCCTTTAACACGGGCCCATCCTTTTTTTTATAAAAAAAAGAGAGAGAGAGAGATAATTCTAAATCTTGTGACGTAACACTTCAATAACAAGGATGTGAGTGTTAGCATCCTGTGTGAATAATATAATTTTCACTTTTTAGGCCTTGAATGTTCCTAATTGCATTTTCTCAGTAATTTAAGTCAGATTATCATCTGGTTAACTTCAGACATACTTTAAGATACATTGTGGTTTCCCATCATAGATCCAAGCATTGGGACTGTTTAGCTTAGCTTAGCTTAGATTATAAAAAAATATAAACAGAGGAAAACTGCACCTTAAAGCACATATTTCTAGAATCAGCCAACACATAAAGCTGCCTTTATTAATATCTCCAGCCTGTCCAACAGCCTGACTCTCTGAGCTTTAACTTTGAACAGGATATGATACTAGAAACAGATTCCGCTGCAGAATAATAAATAATACAAATAAATGTCCCCATTGTGGGATCAATAAAATCTTATCTTAAATACAGAATTTGTGTATTGGTTCTTAAAAGTGGCAAAAAAGATTAGCTGATTACATTCACCACCATTTTAAAAAGTTCAAATTAGTTAAAAAAAAAAAATAAAAGAAAGAAAAATCTCCTCTTTTCTGTCTCCCAGTGAAGCCGGCTCCTCTGGACATCTCTCAGGTCCCACAGGACTGGCAGGAAGTCCCGCCCCCTGTACGCTCACCTGTCACTCGAACTTTCACACGAGGGTGAGTTTGTAAATGTTTGCCTGTGCAAAGATCCAAGTTTTTACAGCAATGTGAAGAGGAAGAGGTAAATGCCAAACATTTCAACAACTGTGCTCTGCTGCCACCTTGTGGAGATGGAAGGATACTGCAATCTATTACTGGCAAACAGAGAACCTGGAATGGATTGGATGCACAGTATAAAGAGTATAAACTTCATACAATCGAGAAAATAGAGTGATGATCTCTCTGATCAACCCCAAAAAGTCTTATTTATATTAAATAAATATTTTGCTTAATACATATCATATGAATAAATCATTAATTAATTCATAGGTTAACTTATTGTGTGTTTGTTTCAGTCCATCCAGTCGACGGTCAGTCCAGCCGAGCTCTGCTCAAAGCTCCTCCCCCTCGTCTGATTCTGATGACCCGGATGACAGCTATGTTGCCATGTCAACCTCCAATCTGAGTTTTAGTGCTGGGGAGCCGGTAAACATTACATTTTTTCTATCTTTAATTTTCTTTACTTCCTTTAACCTTTACTTATATTTTTTTACAATTATTCACATATCTGTACAATCACTTAAGCTGGTTTTTTTTTATTATTATTTATTTTTTTCCCCCTACATCCTTTAAAATCCTCATTTTTATCACAGAACGATGAATGTTTGTGTTTACAGTCTCTGAGGCTTATGCTGCACCGGGCTTCAGAAGGTGGGGTCAGCAGTCCGTTGCTACGGCGAGCCAAAAGTGAAAAACAAGTGGAATATCTGGACCTGGACCTCCACACAGGACGATCAACACCTACAAGACAGGTAACACTGCCCTATCATGTTAGTAATAAAAAAAGCAAACTAGAAGCACTTAGAGAGCACAGACCTCCACCAAGTCTTTGTAATTTATTTATTCATTTATTAGCTAATGATTGTTGGTATTATTTTTTAGCTAAAAGCTCTAATGGCAAAGTTATCCTTATCTTCCCGTAGTAAAGAATCCTTTTAAAAATTCCTAGTTCCGGGTGGTGATCTGAATCACTCCCAAAATCTAATCAAATGTTCTTTATTCCATTTCTGAGATTTCTTGAAGATTTCATCAAAATTGGTTCATAACTTTTTGAGTTATGTTGCTAACAGACAAACCAATACCACAATACATGACCTCTGCCTCTGCGTAGGTAAAAAAAAAAAAAAAAACACTTAAATATTGTTTACTTCAATAGTAGTTTTTGTTTATATTTATAAGACATCATGTACAATTTAAACATGTTGCCATTCGATTCGTTGTACCAGAGTAGGCTAATTTACACCTGCAATCGCCTGGCAGCGAACACTAAAAACCATACAGTTACCATATATGCCCCCCAACCCCCCTCCCACTCAGACAAACACATTTATTCAGCACCATGTCAGTGGGTACAGATTTGAGTTGTTTTTAAAAACAGCTTCATGTCAGATTTAAAACAGTTTATGGAGCTGCAGCTCTTTATGTTGTCACCGAGTGCGTGTAGTGGTTTTAAAAGAAACCAATTGTCCAAAAGTTGTGCTGCAGAAGGGTTCATTACATTGTAGGTGGAAGCTGTTCTGGTGGATCTTACAGAACAGGGCGATAGCAGACATAATCCAGTAAACATGCAGGGGCAGACCATTTATGGTCATACTAGACTCAAGTTTAAAAATAGGCTAAAACTCAATAAGTTATGTTTCTGAAGAATCTTACATGATTTTTATAGCTTCTTTGTATGGTCATACTAGAGGTCTGATGGCAGATTCACAGGCCTGGCCCAACAGGTGATACAGGATGAGATGTAAAAACAATGAAAGCGTGCAAAAATGTTTTGGTCACAGAAATTATCTATTTTTAGACTTATTATTCTATATAGCTGTGTGAATATTTTCAATTATCTAGCAAACACAAAATATGGAATTTTGACCATTAGAAGACAAAAAATAAATAGAAAAAATCACGATTTTATCCTGTAATATCTAAGCTAAAAGCTTAGCTTTGCTCTCACATCTCAGTATTGCATGTATGTTTCATTTTTTCTCCCAGCAAATAAACAAAGATAAATGCAAGCTGAGGATTTGACCTGTTTTCTGTGTCTCTGCAAAACCAGAAACGCTGTACAGCTGAAGGTGGAGCCAGCTGCAATGAGCAGGGTGGAGAGGGCGAGGAGCGTGCACGAGGCGAGCGCACACGTGTGGACTATGTGGTGGTGGATCCTAAGAGGACCAAGGCCCTGAAAAACACCCGCGAAGCGTGGCATGATGGAAGAATGTCCACAGAGAAGGAGAAAAACTAGTCACAAGAGCACACTGTTCAGGAACAGCAAATCATTAACCTCCAGATCTCTCCTCTCATTTTCTAGTGTTTATTTCTGGCTATTGAACAAGTTTCATACTACTTAGCAATTAAATGACCAAGTGTTTGTAAGTTGTCACCAAATTCTTAACAGTGATAAAAATATTCCAGCAGGCACATTAATAAAATGTAGATACATGTGAATGATGAAGGACGACCACATTAGCTTAGCATTAGCCCAGAGTATTAGCTTAGCATTAGCTTGTATTTCAGCATTCCTTACAAAACAGCTTAAATTTATGAAAGGCTCTGATATCCCAAAACAGCTCTCTGTAGTTACAGCAAACACCACGAGAGTTGGACTGTTTCCAGTAAAGACATAGTATACCTATTTGGCATCCAAACGTAATTTATCGTGTCATCATTTTCAAAGCCTTTCCAACATGATCGTCTTGTTCATTTTAGCTTTACAACCCCAACTTCTGCATTTCAAGCTGTTTTAGTCTTTAAGAGTCAAGCATGAGCACTAGAAAAGTCCTTCTCATGTCATAAATCAACCAATTTTCAAGAGAAATAAGTTACACCTAATAATAAATAAGAAGAAGGTGCATTACCTCTGTTATGTTTCAGTTAGGTTAAGTGGGTAAATTATTTATTTTAAATGCTTTGATAAGTACTTTGTGACAACTTATAAACCCTTTAATTTCCAATGTTTGCTATAGGGATGATCCAGTGTGAGGTTAGAAGGAGAAATGTATGACTTTAACTAGCTGTATGAGATCCAACGTGATAAAAGATGGACAAGTTTGTCACATTACTGCTCTTATGAATTAATGAGATGTGTGTCAAAAGTTTTTAATGCAGCAGAGGAATTTCTCCTTTAAATGCTCAAGTCTACATTTTAAAAACAGCAAAATCTGCAGGAAGACCAGTTTCCTTGGGTGGAAAGAAGGGCCACCAAAAATGAAGTAATACAACGTGCGATTTCACTAAAAATCAACATTAAGTTTAAGCTGTTTCAGCCAGAGAACCAGAACTACTGAGGTTCAAGTCAGCTGACTTGATTGTTCTCTTTCTAATGTGTCTTTGGCTCAGAAAAAGATATAAAATAAGGTCTCAGGGTTGTTTGCTCTCTTTGTTGAATTTCTCCTTTTAGAAACTGTTTTTGAAAATGCATACAAACGTCTTTTTTTTCTCTTATTAATTGGTTTTCTTTATGAAATAAATATAAAATCTGCAGTAAGACCACAGAGACCAGAGAATGCTGCCAAATATGGCTTTATTTGAAGCATGGTTACACTCTTAGCATCACAATTCCTCTTGGAGCAGAGATAAAAAGTGAGCTGTGAAGAAAGAAAATAGACACAATCAGATAAATTATTTTCTAATGTAAAAAGAAATCCTGGAGTGAATGATTTTAAATCAAAACACGATGTAAGTAATCTGTGACCATTTAAATATACAGTCAAAGTTTGAATAAAGAGTAAAAAGTCACTCTTTGTTATTCTTGTGTGTTTTTACTATTAAATAACAAGACTTTAATCCATGTGTAACATATTTGCATGCTTTAACTGATACATGGCTCCTTGGTGCATATTTAAAATCTCCTCTTTCTAAGGGATGAAAAAGTTATAAGTACTTGTAAGAAAAAACTTAAGTTTGGTTTTAAATTAGTCTGCATGACACAGATGATTTATAATCTAGCTGAAATCTGCCGAGGAAGAAAGCAGACAAGACAAAATTAGTGCAAAAACCAATCAGAGAACGGTGCAAGGACAAGATAATAGCAAGGCAAAAATAAAGTAGAAGCTAGAAACAGACCAAAAGCATGCAGAGATGAGACAGATCCAGAAATGAGATGCAAACCTCAGACATAAACAGGGAGAAGACGAACTTAAAACTGCAAATGCAAAGCAAAAGAGTAACAAAACCAACATTAGTGCATAAATATGACGCAACATTGAGGCAGACCAAAGATGAAAACAGAAGAAAGAGGAAACAACAGTGCACAAATCAAGGTAATGTAATTAAATATGCATAAAGACATTTCAATTTCAAACCAAGACGATTCAGTTTGTCCTTTTGTAGCTGCAGATTTGTTCCAGTGATTTTAATAACCTAAAGCTCTGCAGGTTAAGACGCATAAAATGCTGCAGTTCTTTAAAAAAAAAAAAACAATCAGGAAAATAATTTGTCAGCAGTTGATGTATTTTATTGTCAGTTTAAATTCTAACATGGACATGAGCAGGTTAGGCGTGCAGCACCAGTTAGCATGGCGGCCTGTGCATGGAAAAAAAAAAGAATGGCACTTTTGTGACAATAAAAAAATTCTGGGTTTAGAACATAACTTGTTCACCTACATTAATTTAGCCTGAGAGCACAAATTTGACAAATTATTGAAAATTTAAGAGTGAAGAATGTAGGAATGCAAGAATAACCACCATTCAGCAAGAGGGGGGGGTCTGTTGGGAAACTCCTCAGGCACTAGGAGCACACCTTATTCATACAGCTGTAAAATTCTGGCTCAGACAACAACTTGAATGCAAACTTGACAACTCTCGTAACGCTACTGATCAAACAGTGTGTGTAAGTTTTAGTCTCAGCTGTGGATTTCCCCTGCAGCTATAAGCTTGCGGAGTACCGACTTGACAAGTGTAAGCTCAAAAACAATTAAAACAAAAACAGAAATTTAGACTAAATTGATTTCTTTGTCTCCCATGATCTCAGTGCTTTGGTAACCTTCCTTTTTTCTTAGGCTTGCTGCACAATCCCGCGCCCTACTGACCCTATCAAAGTCGCTCAAGTTTGACCTGGGGCCTGTTCCAGAATGAGCCATGTTGAAACTCTTATCTAGTATCTTAACCCTGAGTTTAGGGAAAGGTTAGGTTTTATGCTCCAGGTAACCAGTCTGTTACCATGATAACTGACTCCATGAAGTAACCCTCCTCGCTGGCAGGTTAACCATAAAGAAACCCTGATTTTCCTCCACCTGCGGCAGCTGTCAGACATGGGTTGCCCATACCAACACGATTCCAGACATTTAGAAGCTGAATTGAATTATTGTACAATGATTCATTAATTAAGGAAAAAAAAATTTCATCATTTGAGCAGACGTGTTTACATTTCTTGATCAACATCTCATTCCAGCCATGTATTGTCATGATCTGTGGTGTGGGGCTCAGTTTTTCCAGCTGCCCTGAACGCCTCATCTCTGCCAGCTCTTGATTAGGGCTGATGCGCTACACCTGTACCAAGCCCTATTTATACAGCTCTGTGACATTCCTCCAGTGCCAGATCGTCTCGGTTTCACCCTGCACGTATCCAGCCTCTGTTCCCAGTCTGTTCCCTGTATTACCTGTTTGTCTGCCTGCCCGTTGCCGACCTTTTATTCCTGCACCTGGATATTCGCCTCAGCCCGCTCCCTGACTGGTAACTCTGCCTTTGATTGTTATTTAATAAACCTCCATTACCTATCCCTGGGTTTCTGATTATTTATGAGTCCTCCTTGCTGGTACGTGACAGTAAAAGTTAGGTACATTCAACTTTTAGTTAAATATATGCTGTATATTGTCACGGTTTCTGGGTTTTGGTGGGTGTTTTGATTATTTAGGATTTTGGTTTTTGTCATGTTTAGTTCGGTCCCTGTCCCTGAGGGGGTCTTCAGTGGTGATGCCTCTCTTCTAATTCCTGTTCCTGAGGGGGTCTTCAGTGGTGACGCCTCTCTTCTGATTCCTGTTCCTGAGGGGGTCTTCAGTGGTGATGCCTCTCTTCTGATTCCTGTTTCCGAGGGGGTCTCGAGTCGAGACGCCCCTTACCCGCTACTGGTGCCCGACCCAGAGATCCAGTCTGCCCGTCCGCCTCCGGAGATTCAACTATCTTCACAGCCTCCGGATCGTCCGCCGGAGGTTCTGGCCCGGTCCGTCCGGCCCCCCGGCCGGCCTCCTGACCAGAACCAACTGTCTGCTCAGCCTCCGGGTCGTCCGCCGGAGGTTCTGCCCCGGTCCGTCCGGTCCCCTGGCCGGCCTCCTGACCTAATCCTGCCGTCTGTTCAGCCTCCAGGTGGCCCCCCCTGACCTTTGTCGAGGGGCCTGTCTTGTTTTGGTCGGTCCCTCCTCCGGGCCCCCTCCGCCCACCCTGGGTGGCCTGCTTGGGGTTTTTCT
>JBAFTA010000006.1:5428363-5455586 GCA_036919975.1 Melanotaenia parkinsoni | reverse complement strand
TCTATCTATCTATCTATCTATCTATCTATCTATCTATCTATCTATCTATCTATCTATCTATCTATCTATCTACCAGGAGATGTTTACTTATGTTTGGTGAATCTGTTCACCTTTCAGTCATAACGGTGCAGTTGATCGTACTATCAGCAGGCTCAGTATACAGGATCTCACAGCTGTAAGAAATGACATAATACATAGTCAGGATTGGTGCTATGCTCTGCACTTTACACATAGTGTGCATAAATAATTGATTTATTGAGCAGCAGCTGAGGAGGAGTCAGTAGGACACCAAGCTTGTGAGGAGGTGTTACCCAGAGGAGCTGTCATTAAAAAGCTTTGCACTTGAAACAGTGCTGGAGTTTCCACACAGACCATCCAAAGATGATCCAACTGGCACTAAAAAAGAATGTAGATCCACAGCAGGTTAAAACAACAGCTCACTAAGCAGCATGAATTTATAGTATATAGTACAGTCACAACTAGGATGACACTATTTTTTGTACCTTCAATGTTGATCTGTGCTGTGTTGCCATCAAAGAAAACAAAAACAAAGTATCTTAACAACATCACATTGGCATGGACTCCAGTTTTGTCTTTGGAGAGCTCAACTCCATGAACCTCTTGGACTGTGCTGTTGAGGGTCTGCAGGGAGTCGTTCACCTGCAAAGTAGAAAAATAAGCTGGAGGACATGCAGTCGACTCGTGATTTAAATCTAATGAAAACCTTGCAAGACTGCTTAATGACAGCGTGGGTATCCTTGTCTTTATGTCTGGGGTGGAGGGTAACTCAGTAAGTGCTCTGTATTTACTGAGGGGCCTGGCTCTGGATGGAATGGTTTGGTACAGTTTGGTTTCAGTTGCATTTCTAGTGCCATATCCAGTGTATTAGCTGGATAGCTATAGATGTGTCAGCTATGTAATAGTCTGATGTCATATTGGTGGAACGCCTGCTATGAACTATAACAAAGAAGAATGCAATACGCAAAAATGGTGGACATCCAGCAGTTTGTGTGTTCTTTCTTCTTGGCATGTGGTTTAAACAGCCAAAAATTCACTGTATATTTAAACATGATGCTGTTTCTTACTACCATGTCATATGGGCATCTTTGACAATGTAACTTCTCTGTAAAAACAGCCTCCAGTTATAGAGAAGTTACACTCTGGGTATGACAGCAACATGTTAGGACCGAGTGTTTGAAAGATATATATATATATATATATATATAAGAAGGAATTGGTTCAGGGATAAGTGTCAGATAATGTTGTCCGTCTGGGGACTTGTTTCTTTTCCCTTTACCGATGTATGAGCCTTGTTCAAGTGGGAGGGAGAAGTTTATTTTTTGGCACAAACGGCATGACTTTAAAGTAGCATGAACTGTCAGTGCAGTCAAAGATTTTCACTCCAGCTGAACCAGGCTTTCTGTGGAAACCCTATGCCACTATGGACTGAGGAGCTATCATATCTAGGACGATTTTTACTAAGGAATGACAACTCAAGGTTGGGACGAGATCAAGAAAAAAAAGAAAGAGAGCCCTGCGTAAGGCTGGAACAGATTATTATTTATCACTGATAGAGAACAAAAACAGCTCCAGGTTTATCTTCAGCTCTGTAGCCAGGCCGACTAAGAGCAACAGTGCTGCTGGACTGAATCAAAGAGAAGATTCAGTGCAATTTGTTGGTTTTCCTTAGCTAGGCGATTACTTTTTCAATGAATAGACGTACTTTATTATTATTGTTGCTCTTTAAAACAGTGCCTTTTAAAATGTAATGCATGCCCCTGTGTTTTATCATATCAAAAATATGTGGAAACATTTGGGTTGTGTGTTGCTCTAGATGGTGTGAGTGCAGTGTGAAGCTATTAAGCATGAGGGATGTTTTTCTCATTTGTCTCTATGCAAACCATACAAAATATAAAATAGGGATGGATCTGGGGATCAGATATCAATGTGAAGGTATAAACTGTATTTAAATGGTACAAACCCACAAAGAAAGACATTTCAATCACCTAACCCTAACCCAGATGGACTGTTTTCGAAGCAACAGGCACCAGGTTTATGAATCTGGCACAAAAAAAATGAGATGACACAACAAGGAAGGTAGGATGGATTTCTTAATCATTAACTGTGGCAACTTACCAGGACTTTCCCGCCTTGTCCAAGTAAAACGTCAGTGCTTGAGTTGGTGAATCGCAGCGTCAAACTCTCCAAAAAGCTGACATCCGAACGGCGTCGTTCCCTGAACACGGCCAGTATTTCAAAGCCTGGAACCCATGAATCCAATACCAGAGAGTACGCACACCGATCCCCAACAGAGTTAAATGTGCCGTGGATGTCAATGATAGTGGGGCCGGTCACAGTGCAGGTGTTCATCATCAAGCAGCTGATTTAGGAAAAGAACACAAACCATGAAAATCAAATCAGTGAAAACTGTTAATCTAATGGTGACGTTGAAGAAAACATCATTGATCACAAAGTTAGTAGGTTTGGAGTTATTAGTAGCTACATAGTATACCACCAAGTGTCAGTTTTATCATATTTATTAGTTTCTAAATATAGAATTATCATATTTACATGCTGTTTCCGTCACAACGTTCCTGGTTACCACAGCCTGTGGTCGTGACAGATCTGGTGATGCTGCATGATGCATTGGTGCAGGTTGTTGGAAAATATGTTAAGCTATTAGGTTTAATGCCACCCTCTGAGAAGTAAAAAAAGACTTCCATTAATTAAAAGGGGGGAAAAAAACTCTTATTTCTTTCTGCTTCACCAGATGAAAACAAAAACTAAACCACAATGTTTAAACTTTAGTTTTACAGACGTTTAATTAAAGCCAGTGATTTACCAACCTGAGATTCTGCAACCACTGATGTCTGTGTATGCGTTGGGTAGCTGTGAATCAGCAGCAAGAGTTTCAACTACTCCAGCACTGACTATAACTTCACAACTCTAGACAGCAATAAGCAAAATTAAGTTGCAGAGCTGGATAAAATCATTTATAGCATATTAAGTCAGACATCAAAACATTAAATGATTTGTAAGAGGTGCTTCAGAGAGTACCGACCAAAATGTCTCATTTTAATATGGTGTGTTGTAACAACAATGAAATCAGGATGTACTTACCTTGATTATTGTCAAAATATATACAATACTACATCCTGCTTTAATGTACTACTAATTTAATCTTTCAGTTTTCTTTCACATGGTGTGAAGCATTTTAAAAGAACATAGTTTTTCATTTCAATATCTAAACTCAGAAATACAGTCGGAAATACTCACCACTGAATTTAGAGTTGTTGAATATAATTCCAGAGCTGATTCTGAACCAAAACTGGATAAAATTATAGCAACCTGCAACAAAGGAAAATATATCATTCCTGTAAAGAAGTCTAGGCTTTAGGAAAAATGTCAAATCGAAGTTCTTTTGTTTAAACTGTTTAATTTACCTAAAAAATCCCACTAAGAACATTAAACCAGAACTCACATTGTTCCCATCGACCACCATGTCAAACTTTACAGAGCATGTCATGTTGTTTGAAATCGTGGCCACATTTTGCTGGATGGTTGATTCATATGATGGTTGTGGTGGTAGCTGGGAATAAAAAGCTAGGCTAATCCTGGGTCTTGGTCCAATAATACAGTCTTGACTTGTCTGAGGGTTGTAAAAGTCGTCGAAACAGATCACAAAGGCGTCTTGTGTGAAGTTTGTCTGTTAAAAATCCAAAGAATTAAAATCAACAACTTTTTATAGAAATCTTCCACAGTTAAATGATGTTAGCAACAGAAGTTGAGGTGGTGTGAAAGCCTGTTCAATGCTTTTTTTCTTTTAATTATGGACATTTTTTAAAATAATTTCATAATTCATCATCTGCAAGACTGTTGTTTCCATAAGTGCAAACATACTGTGGCAATTAGTATTTTTATTTCCCTGGATCATTCCAGGCAGGACAGCGATGGCTTTATTTTGTTGATGTCCAAACAGATGGCCATCCTCCGTAAGTCTCACTCTGCTGGAGGATTTTATTCTTTTTAGAAGTTTCTCACTACAGAGACCCTTAGAGGACATGGGGGGATTTTTTCTCTGTTACCTCACAATACTTCCCTTGCACATAAAGGGATCATCTGACCATCACTGATTACACGGCTACGACAGCGCTTTTTGTTCAGTTTCCTTAGGTGCTTATGGTCTGACTCCATCCCGCTCAGCATCAAGTCAACATAACAGCACATAAGCCTGACATTATGTCCATGTTAACAGAGGAAGTATGCTGTTGTAACAAAGTGCTTTAAGACAGTGGTTTTCAAACTTTTTGTGACATGACCCCAAAGATTGTGTGATACATCCCATAATTTATCCTGCAGCATCTTCTAAACGTAAGGCTGGGAAACTGTCACAATAAATAAATAAGAAAGATAAGGTAGTTTTTGGAGGTCCACCGCTGTGACGAGGCACCTACATGCCTAAAGTCAGTGTCTTTCACAGAAATAATGTCAAATTTAGATTTTTAATAAGGCATGAGTAATAAATGTTTTGTTTATGTGTAATGTGTTAAAACAATGAAGATGCTAATTTCAAATATTTATCAGGTAAGAAACAATTATTTGTTCATTCCTGCGTTAGTTGGTTATTTCGTTTGTTCATTCATTCACACCGCGAGCCAGTCCACACATGTCCACAGAGGCCGACGCCACAGCAACCACCCAGATCAGGGCAAGCCGGGATCTACACCACAGCCATAAGGCTGCAGTGGAGAGCCCCAGCCACCTAGACAAAGGCAATCACTGTGGCTACAACCCCCAGACCAAGCAGGCAAAATCCCCACCGTGAAGGATTATTCTATTACTACTGTTACTATTTAACAAAAAGGAGCAGTCCAGTTAGCGAGTGAGAAGTCTGTTTGTTTGTTCATCATTTTTGGATAAATAATGATCGATCTGTTGAGACCTTAAACATCTTACAGTGAACTGCAAAAACTGATGTTATCAGTATATCTTGTGAACAGAGAAAAAGGAAGAGTCACATTTGACTTTACTATATCTACATGGTCTATATCATCTAGAGATTCAACATTTTGGACAGTAGGTGAACACAACACATTATCTGATACAGGGTTTGATGATACTTACGTAGAGTTTGGAGTAGGTTTGTTGATAGTATGTGATGTTACATGAGTCGAGGTTGAACTCTGTGTTGACAGTAAATGAATCTGGAGAAAAATTACAAAGACAATTCAGTTTGCAATCCTATTTCATAAAGCTGGAAGCTGGAACAATTTTGGCTAATTTCCATCATCCTTTATAACTTAGTCATTTGACTTATTTACTTTTGAACTGCTATGAAGTACGTTTACAAAGTGCTTAGCTGAAATATAAATTTAATTTCTTTTACTCAAGTTTTTCCTTCTACACCATTTATTTTCCCCACTGGCTGATGTGCATCTGGCTTACCTGCCAATGCGATGAGAGCACTGAGGTAGAGCAGTGGGTGGAGCATGTTGGGGAACCAATCACCTGAATGAGAGCTGAAAGACATGCACCACATTGGACAAAAAAATCTAAGCAACATAATTAATATTTTTTCTTTCAGATGGAAGATGAACCTCAGACTTATATTTAAATATTAACAGGTTTATGTAAAATTTTCTGGCTACAAAAGCAGCAGAATTTGTACATTCGGCCTATGAAATCGCATCTGATCTTATCATGTGACATTTCTTTGAGGTTTCACACAGGTAAAGAAATCCCTATAAAAAGGAATCAATTCCTGTCACACTAACACAGCCTCTAAAGTTATTATTTTTGCTTGTGTCCAGAGACGCCACTTGCCAACAGAAGAGCCAGCCAAATGCTTGGGAAAATTTTAAGAAGATGAATGCATCATGAACATTTACTTTGTAAAGATTACATTGTAAAACAGAGGGAATGGCTGACACTGTTTATCAGCTGATGGTGTTGTGTTTGCATCGGGGCGAAACACCAGACATACAGAGAGCGGAGGGGAAATTACATGCTGTAACTCTAACTGTTGGTCAACCATTGCTAGTTGAACACTAAACTATGTGTATCCATGTTGCTGTCCAGGCAGCTTTACATAACACAACGGACAGCGTTTGTTATGCTAGTAAATGCTAACTAGCTGAGAGACAAGGGGCCGCAGTGTTGCCAAGTGTAAATGTCTAATTTAAGAGATATTGTTAAATGTAACATTAATTACTCTTATCAGGGCAACATTGTGACCAGAAAATAAAAATTATTCAGTCAGACAGATTTAGGCAGAGCAGATATAAACTAATTATAAGAAAACAATGGTAAAAATTTGCCAAAGCACTTGTCAACAGTTTCTGTCACATGAATCATAATTTTTGCTGATGCACTGATGTTTAATTAATATGAAAAAAAAATTAAAAAAGAATTTTGAGTTTTCCAAATAAAACACCCTTATCAGTAACTGTAGACCATGTCTAACGATGTCAGTCCAGACATTTATGCTGCTGTCCATGTCCGCAGATAAAAGATGATTAGGACTTGCCACCTCAGTAATGGCAGCGCCACAAGATGGCGCAACACACACAACAGCCACTGGATTTGTCTACATGTGTAGCCACAGCTACACTGAGGCAAACTGAAAGACTTTCTGGAATATAGTGTGATTCAAATTCAAATAGCAGCAATAACAGTCCACTTTTCAGTCTGGCTTCTCAACCTACACAGCTACTGCCACCCCAGGATGGTCTGCAGACATCCTCCTCATGATAAAAGACCAGTTCCAGAGCCTTCAAGGATGTCACATGTGCACTTTTGCTGCTTATTTTGTAAATCGTTGACAGAAAAAAAATACATTTTAGGCCCCTTGAATGTCCCAGCGGGGAGAGATGAGCTTTGTTCACAGGAACAGAAAAACATTTCTGTCATAGTCTGAACAATATAAACACCTGCACTTGCACTTTACAGGTGAGGTCAAGGGAATAGGGAGTGTGTGTGAGAGTGAGAGAGAGGTTGGTGAAATATGTCTCACCACTTGGCACTTCTGTCCCTCTAACCTTCACTGTGACTGGTTAAATCGACCTGAACATCTATGTAACATGTGGAACTAATTCATGCTGTACTAAGCCAAGCTGAAAAAGTTAAGCATAAAAAATATTGTACCTTCTGGTTTTTATTACTATTATTTTAACTTTTGAATGTATTTGAATGTAACTTATCCACAAAACACCACACAACCATTTATTTAGCTGTAAAATATGATTCCTCACTTTAAAATTTGATGGATTTCTTTTTAAATTGAAGGAAAATTTCATTTTCATTGTTATTTAGCAAGAATATCCATTTAAAACGCTGCTACTTCTCAGGTTAAAAACATATTCAGTTATCGTAAACATGCCAGAAATAACCTTTGATATGGAGAAATCATGTACACTGTGAATCAGAAACATATGGTTTTTGGTGTTTTGAGAAAGAATGTTATCTCTTGTTTGTGTAAAAAGCACCTAATAGTTATGTCATAAGTACTGCTAGTGCTAATGGGAAATACACAATATCTTCCTAAAATTTTACAATTTTCAAGCCAGTGCAGCCTTAGATTAATTTAATTGCAAAACAAGATGACTGAGGATTTTGTCTTTAATGACTTACTTAGACACTGATTTACACCCAGTATGAAGTGTAAAGACTTACAGAATCTACAACAAAGTCTTTAAACTTAAATTTCACAGTTGAAGGTTCAATAAAAACTGAATATCTCCAAAGAGCTTCTCTTACCCTCTGCAGCTTTGGTGGAGGATGAAAATGATAAAGGGTTCTGCTCAGAAGGCTCTCGCAAGATTTCACAGTTAATGGACAGATGTGTGTGGCGGAGTCTGCAGAGGACACTGCTCTGACTCTTCTTCACTATCCGGCTCTTTTTATGCCTCTCTTTATCTAAAGAAAGGTTGAGTCAGCCATGGAGCTACCTGAAACATTCATACTGTATGTGCTTTCAGTATCTTGGTGATAAAATATTATCCCTTTAGTGGGCAAAAGACCATATTTGTACACTTCATTGGACACATAAAGTGCTTCTGCATGCTTGTTCAAGAAACCATAGAACCACTCTTAGTTCTCCACAGCAGTCATCAGACACCCAGTTCGGATGCAGTCATGCAGCTGAATGGAGATTATCAGAGACCATTTATGTTATAAACATCCAGAGCAGATTTTTGTCTTTTGTTCTGGATTCTCTATTTGTCATTAACATCTTGATCAGTCAAATTTTCCATAATTACAGTGGAAAACTATTTTTAATGCACCTATCCAGATGATGTTTGCATAGTTAAATGTGATTTTAGAGATTGTGATTGACCTGTGCTATCGTTTACATCTATGACATTAATAAATCTAAGCTTTTATTCTTGTGGCTTGTATTCCCTTTATGATACTGTATGCTTTTTATTTCTCCAGCAATTACTTGTTTTTATGCTTATATTCCAGTAAATAGACATTTTTTGCCTAAACATATAAAGTAGATGCAACACAATGCAGCCCGACTTAGATGGCAGAGGGTTATCTTGAAGACATGGACCCAGAACATATGCAACATTGTTATCTTTGAATAAATACAGTACTTCTTCTATTTTATTGGAAATATTCACTTAAAATATATGTACCTTAGGTCATTTAACCTTGGTGTACATCACATTTGTCCAACATTTTCACACAGCTGTATAATGCAAATGTTATGACCAAATCTTCCTCTTTTGTGTCTTGGTACGGCATCTTCAAATCAGACACTTCACCCTTCTTCCCTCTAGTGTTGGCATTGCTGGTGTATGAATGAGTATGAATGTTCGATGGTATATTATTATTATTATTATTATTATTATTATTATTATTATTATTATTATTATTATTATTATTATTATTATTATTATTAAATCCCCTTTCTTTTTCAGCAACTCCTCTTGACCGTAAATGTGCTGCGTTGCTGCCATGTGATTGGTTGATTATATATTTGTGTTACCAAGCAGCTACAAAGCTGTATGTAATGTAATCTGTATCCATCAGTATAATAACCATTGATAATATAAATGTTTGTACGTTGGATTAAAAGCTTTTAATAAAGATATGTATTAAGAAACTATTTATCATATTTTTTATGTACTGTAGGTGCACAGCAGATAGCCCCTGAAACATCTGCACCCACTAATGTTATCGTTTTGATGACTGCAGATAACAGTATGTACCCAAACTCTAGTAATACACAGCAAAATACACATGATCCTGGCAACCAGGATGTCTCATCGAGGTTAGAAATGCCTTTCAAAGGGACATCAGACCAAGACTGACAAAGCAGAGATAAAGAAATTTAGTTTGAGACAGAAAGTACAGTACTTCAAAACAAAACAAAGACTAATAAAGTGTGCAAGGAATTTCTCTAGGTAAATATATATCAGTGTATTCTCCTTAGGCCAACCTACCTGATTATATGGTGAGTTAAGTTTTTACAGTTACTAATAAATACATAATCTACACTCCTTTAAGTTCAGGTCTGTACAAGGAATTAAAATTGTAATAGCTGTTATCCTGTCAAATATTCAAACTTAGTACATGTCTCAAGCGTCTCAGTGCATCTTCACAAATGGTTATGTACAAGTAGCCTACAGTTAGCACAATGAGCCCACATTTAGCACATTTTCCAAATAAATAGATCTTGCTGATCTAAACTTATTAGTTGATTCTCATGCTAATGGTTGTTCTCTCCAAAACAGGTCGGCATGATTTCATTGTGTAAGTCATCAGATGCACAATAGTCTGTTCAATTGTCAAAAGTAGTCAAGAACACCATAAACTCTAGCACAGCCATGATTCTATTACTACTAAAAATGTCACCAGCTGACATTGCATTTGCTGCACTTAAAGTTAAATGAATTCTCTTCATAAGTTTGAACATTTATTATGATCAAATAACAAAACTAAGTGTAGCTAAAGCAACAGCTGTAGCCTTGTCTGGGAGCAGAGCTCGGGCAAAGCAGTGTCATATTTCCTGAGTATAATATTACATTCCTATTATAATCCGTAAAGGTGCTCAAATATAGACTTAATGTTTATACAATTTGTAACATCTGGAAAAAATTATTAAATTAAAGTATTTACATGTAGCAGAAATCCTGTTGGAAATGGGAAATATTTAAACCCTGCAAGACAGTGGCCCTATGGGCCTGGATTTGGACACACCTCAGTTAAAATGACAGTCATAACAATTCTGAATTTCTCCTTGCAGGTGGACACATCCTATGAAGAGCCAGAGAGCAATTATTCAGGATCTGAAGTGTTGCTAAGCCCAGTTTGAGACCCTGACTTCCAGCCCCATGAGAGTTCATTATCATCCACTGATAAAAAAGTCAATGCAAGAAGCATTTATATGAAGACAGTCTCCAAGGTCTGCTCAAGTGTTCGAGTGCAAAGCAGGCACAAAATACAAAGGACCTCAAAACACACAAGACAAACACATTGAAGAAACAAAAGTCAAGTTTAACAATAAAAACATGCATTCATTAGATAGTTTGCCTTTACTTCCTATAACTTATCAGTAGAAATGAGGTTTGCTAGCGACACAGCTGTAAAATCTACTAGTGATTATACAGCCAGGCACACATATATGAAGATAGATAAGGTTCAGATATCTAGTGAGAGTGAAACAGCAAAGGGAAGCAAGGGACGTCTTATCTAAATCATTGCTTCTGTGCGGATGTTGAAAACAGAGGACTGATAACTTAGAGGCCATGAATGTGGTGGGAGAAATCATGAACAGGCTCTAAAATACAAATCAGTGCAGGCCCTTTCTCTTACAAAGTAGTTGACAGCTATGCTTCAGCTATGCAGGGGCGGGTCTAGAAAAGTTCAGATGGGGGAACAGGTAAGGGCACAGACCAGGAAAAGGGGAGCACAAATGGGATCTTTTCTTTTTAAGGTCTAGATCAGGTCTACTTAATTCACTTCCATTAGACCTGCAGTCCTGCAGGTTTTCAATGTGTCCCAACTCCAACACACCTGACTCAAGTTATGAGCCGTTGTGCAGAAAATTATTGGCTGTTGAATCCATTTAGAACTGAACCAAGTAGTCCTGGTCTAGATTTTTTTTAAAGATTGAACTGATCATTACAATTAAAGTGCAAATGTAAAATGTAAAAAAGTGAAGAAAAACAAACAGCCAATAATCTAGTTTATCAACGCATGTTTACTTTGGGTGATGCTGCTGTAGGTTTTTTTTATCCCTGCTGCAAACACTTGCATTTAATGATAAAAAGAAAAATGTGTATTTTTTCAGATCAGAGGTTTTTCATCATGATTGGATATTTGACTTTAGTTGTCACATCTGGTAGTTTTAAGGCAGATTAGAACATAGTAGAGAGGATTTAGAAGAACATATAGAAATACATTACGTGCTGCATTTACTGACCCTTGGACATCTGAAGGTGACAAGTGAAGGTCAGTTAACATTAAATATTTCTTCGCATTTGATTGACTTTCACCATAAACTTGTTTGGTTGCACTTTTTAGATAACTGATGTGTTGTAACTTGTAAAATTATGCTTATATCATGCCATACTGGATACTATACAGTTAGGCATGTCCTACCTGAAGTGTCACTAAACTAGAGGTTCTAATGTAGTCTTTTCTCACAGATCACAGACTGGGAGAAAGGGACTGGGAGAGGGGTTCAAAGAGGAAGAAGAAAAGAACCAAACAACAAGGCGATTAAGGTCATGCTGCCCAAAGTGTTTTACACACTAAATTACATTTAAAGTAAAGTACAAATAAAGGGACTAAAGTCAAAGGTATGTTAATTTTTTTTAATCTTTTGAATGCTTTCTGGAATTTTCTGCCTAAAAACTGTTTGTATTTTCTCTTGTTTTTCAGATGGAGGTTCTGAGTTTCTCTCAAAAGAGGTTTGAGCCATGCAGTGAGGATGGGAGTTCTGATGTAAATGGTGAGCTTAACGTATATTTTTCATTTGAGTAGAAAAAAATACATCCATGAAAAAATACATACTTTATAGGAAATGTTATGTCCCTCTTCTCTGTTAACAACTTCTATCATTGCTTTGTCATAACAGTGAAAAGACCTTGAAGTGACGACGAAAAGAATGCAGTGGAAAAACATTTGGCAAAACTCATGGCAGAGTTACAGAAAAAAAAAAAAAACGCAGTGTGTGCCATATGGAAAAATACAAAGCCCGGGCTCAGAGGCCATAGAAAGATGTGAAAAATTTAGTGTACAACTCAATTCTCACACTAAACCGTAGATCTGCCTCACAAAAAAAAATGAGTTCAGATTTGTGATTTCACTACTAAAGCACATCTACGACCACATCTACACATCTCATCCATTATTTTCAGTTTTGACTGGAGTTTTGGTTTAAAAGTTTACTGATACCGTTGGGTTTAAAACTGTTCTGAAGGCCTGTGTAGCAAAAATTATCCAAGGTTTTGAAGCAAAGTCATCTTAGTGAGGATCTTCAACATCATGGGAACGCTGATTTAACAGCTGGATTTAATAATCTGAATCCACAGTTACGTACATTGCCCCTTTCCAGGTTTGTAAAAACTACAATTCCCAGAAGCAGCACGTGCAGCTGAAGACAAATTAGCCTGCTGTAATGCTTTTAATGTTTTATGTAAATTACTTTGAATTGTCTTGTTCAGAAATTGTATACAAATAAACTTGCCTTTCTTTGCCATGACTGTAGTTTTTTCAGTTTTCAAAAGGAGCTTGAATGTAGGTTGTAAAAATGTGTATCTTTTAAGTTAATCTGTTAATGTCCATTCAGTTGGGTGATAATATCTGCATCAGGTGTCGAAGGTCAAGTTACGTCCAAGCTACTACACTGAAATTGATCGCCTGCATAAAAATGAGAAAAAACTGGCGCTGAGGTTTCCCAGCCGTTACTAAAGGCATTCTCCCTCCAGCACAGTTGATTGCTGATGTGCTCCACCTGCGCTATGCACCTTAAATACCAGCCTGGGACAACTCTTCCCTGCCAGATCGTCTCGGTTTATCCCTGCACGCTTTCAGCCCTGATCTTCTGCCTGCCAACCTGTTCTCTGACCTGCGCGACACGTTTTTGGACCTGGATATCCTGATTCTGCCTGCCCCCTGTAACTCTGTTGATTGATTCTGCTGGTAGCCTACTCTGACCCTTGGACTGTCCCCAGGATTTGGATTTTGGATTACGGAACCTGTCTCTTTTTCATCTGGAAATTCTGGAGGATTCTTGGAGCATTTATTCAGTTTGGATTTTCAGCTCTTGTAACGATCAGAACCAACTAACTGTTTTTGGTCCAGCAGTTTCCACAGCCCCGGCGGAGCCCCCACTGCTGCATCTCGGTTCCTGTAAACCACCCGGTCGACTTCCAACCCCTCTGCTGGTACGTGAGCAGAATTATCTTGCACATTCCTGTCTGATCTTGCTGGATTCTCATCAGAGCTCTCCTACCCTGATAGGCTAGCTGACTGTGAAAACCAGACCCGGCTCCTCTGGAGAAATTCTCATTACAATAAAAACTGTTTTATCCACTCCTCAGTTCCAACTTTATTTGTGGTCCAGTTTGCTGATCTGTGGAATTGACAACTACTATATATTTTATCTTTTTTAGAATAAGCAGTTTTGTAATATCCTTATATTTTCTAAATTAAAATTTTACAAGTGTTTCAACAAGTACTTGGTTTTTTTTTTTTTTTTTTTTTAGGTTGCAAAGCTTCAAACTAAAATTATGCTTTAATCTTTGTGAAAACTTTGCTTAAACTGATTTAAAGAGGGGGGGGAATGCCAGTATATTAGACAGGATTTTGATTCTAGAAAATATGGCGGGGCTCATATTTTAATTACCTCTTTAATCAGAAAGAGATGTACATTGTTTAGCTATATTAAATAGTATTACTGTTCTTACTAAGTTCTTTGTCTAGTAGGATAATGCACCATGTCACTAACTTAAATCACCTCAAACTGGTTTCTTGAACATGACAATGGCCTCAACAGCCACCAGATCTCAATCCAGTAGAGCAGCTTTGGGATGTGGGGGAACTGAGATTCTCATTAGGATGTGATGAGACACAAATCTGCAACTGTGATGCTATCATGTTGATATGGGAGAAAAATCTGAGGATGTAATTCCAACCTAATGAAATGACATGGAAGTGTAGGTAGGGAGGTTGTGGCCTTGTTACATTGCTAACCAAAGTGCCTTAATGCAGGAAATCAGTGTGTGAACAAACTCTGAATGAAGCCAAACTCAGTTTTCTTTTTACCATTTAATTTATTATTAGTTCTTTATGTTAAATAGTGACAGAATGAATAAATATGGTTTAAATCAAGGCAGAAAAGTGTGTTTACTCTTGTCAGGAACATGTTCTCATTGCAATTAGAGCAGAAAATGATCTCATAAATCAGAATACAACTTACATAAATTGAAAGAAGTAAAGAAATAAAAGATTATAATTACTCTGATTACTATATTTTTAAAAAGACATTTAAAGATTTACTTATTTAAAGTACAGCAAGTTACCAGATTATATCCGACTGCACATGGATTTGGTGATATCTTTCAAGTAAAAACATATTATTGGTGTAATCTTAATGTCTAAATCATGTTTAGCTCCAGCAATTCAAATCAAAAATCAAAATCTTTCTTTGGTGATCAGCAGTTTCTTCGTATAAAAGGAGACCAAAAGGCAAACAAGTAGTGGGAGAACATGAGGTGCGTCTAGGCATGCTGGGAGATGTAGCAATGCAGGATATAGTACTCGTATCAAAGTGTTATTGGTTAAAAATATTGACTGGTTTTGGTTTTGATTAAATGTAACCCATATACATTTGTTTATAAGGAAAGAGGTTATGGGTTGCCTTCTGTTCAAACAGCTGGGATTACTATGACTTGAATAATTCAAATTTTAAACCAACAGAAGTATGAATGCGGGACGCACTACTTCTGATATCTGATTATAATTTGCAGTTTATGCATGATGTGGATTATAAACATTTGGTTCAAATGAAAACCTAATGCAGCACACACACACTTCTCTTTCACTACTTGTTACCAATAAAATTAAAAAAGAGAGAGAAAAGATCGGCTGTAGACTCTGTCAGAGATTGATGTTTGGCTGTGTCTTCACGATGCTTCCATCCAGAAATCTGTTGGCACATCCAAGTTCGGACCAGGACCAGACAAGTCAGGGATCATCATGGAGGTCAGCAGCCTGTCAGTCAGTCCATTTCACCATGGAAACAACCTGAGAGAGCAGATAAAGTGACGTTTATATCTTTAACAAACCCATTTTTTTCAAACACATTTTTTACTCCTTTTCAGTCAGTCATCTCACTCTTCTTTATATCATCTCCTCTGACTCAGGAAACACACCAGAACACAAGGTCTGAGCTCTTTTAAGGACAGTAATGTCTTAATACTTGACATGTAAAACAGATGATTTTAGAATGGGGTAAAGGAATCCATCTTTGTGAAACTGAAGAGAACTTCAGAGGATGCAGCCTCAGGTATCATCTCCCTAACTCATAATGCAGCCTTGACTCCATCCCACATGGCTTTCACAACAAAATCTACTTAGCCCTGATCCTTGACTGCTAGGCAAATGATGACTAACAGTAATGAGAAGCTTATAATATTGATTTTATGTAGGAGAACATTTTTAATCTTTTTTGTGCTGTTTTTAATGCAATGGTAATCTATAGCAGGAATCACCTACTCTAGAGAGCCACCGTCTTGCAGCCTTTAGCTGTGTCTCTTCTACAGCTCACCTCACTCAAAGTAATGGGTCATTGAGAGCATAATGCAGAACTGAATAAGCTGTTGGAGAACTATTTCATTATAATCCAGGTTGTTGCAGTGGGGAAACATCTAAAAACTGCAGTCAGTGGTCCTCAAAGGTCTGGAACTGGTGATCCCTGATCTAAAGTAAATAATAGAGTTTTACCTAATTAATCCAGGCCATGGTGACAAATGTTGAATCATCAGGTAAATAATTGGGATTAGCAGATCTGCGTTTCCTAGCTCCACCAGAACAATCCTAGAAGGTAAAAAAAATAATGAAAGATTAACATCCTTAAAAAATGTATTATTTAAATTGAGGTTTCAAGAAATTTAATAATTTGAATATTTAGGTTTAAAATTTTTTTGCTACAGACACGATCAGTCTGGTTCATCTTCTCATACGAGTATTAAACAATCATAGTGAACTTCTAGTGAGGCGTACCGGGACACAGGTACCGGGACCCTCAGGGACACACAGCCTGATTTTGCAGTGAATGTAGATGTCTCCAGAGCACCCAACGAATTGGAACATGTTGAAGCTGAAGGTGGAGAAGATTTCCGCTCCGTTTGTCTCCACCATCACCGTTGTGTCATTGGGGTTCGCACAGCTGCTCGCAAACAGGAACAAACTTTTCTCAGTTTCCAATAACAGTGATCAGAAATCACACAAATGAATTAATCCCAGTGGGCAGCTCCCACGTCTTAGAGTGTCTCACCTGTTGTAGATCAGGTCGTGTTTCAGACTGCTGTCGTACGATAGATGGCTAGTTGCCCAGCAGGAATCTAACACAATGACAATGTTCTTGCCATCCAACCCTTCAGTGTCCACGAGCATCCAGATCCTCTGGTCCAGCTTCACATCAGTGGTAAGATCCACAAGTTGTGTTCGCTCAGGGTCGGAGTAGGTCTTCATGTTTACAGTGTAATTAAATTCTCCACATGCCATCTGCTGGACCACAGAGCTGCAGGCAACACACATAAACACACATCAGCTTCTCTGGCTCACAAACCAGCTCACAAGTTTCACATCACAGATAAAACAAAAGTTACAAGTCAGAACACACTTGTCTTTGATTTTGAAGGTCACAGCCGTGGTTTCTGCCTGGTGAGCGTGAGCGCAGGAGAAGTGGACATTGAATTGATCACGTCGAAAGATCAAACTAGAAGATCTGTTCTGGCCCATGATGATGTTCTCATAGTTTACTTGGGTGTTGTTGGTCTGCAGGGTCAAATAATCAGATGTTGTAACTGAATAAGCTTCTTTCAGAATGTTGAATGTATTGAATGTTGACTAGAGCTCAACAAATAACTACAATAAAGTTTCCTTTGTCTACAGAGGCTGGGGAGAGGACCCACCGTGATCAATGCCCCACAGGTGTTGCTGGTGTTAAAGCTGAAAGTCACCATGTGGCTCTCCTGGTCCATTTCACCCTTGCAGGTCTCATCAATGAGATTTAAGCGGGTGTAGTTAATGTTTTTTTCCTCTAGGAGACAACCTACCAGACTGATTGAAGTAGTGTTCGGTGTGCAGATTACTGGATTAGCTGAAAATCACAATGATAAAAAAGAAATGGTTAAATATTTTTCTTCACTTGGTCCTATTAATTTGCTGTCACAGCTGTCGTACCGTAAGTGTTTGACACTCTGTAACTAGAGGCAAAAATAGCTCTACAGAGACAGCCACGTACACCACTGTACTTCATGCCGCAGAACTCGTGATCACCGCAGAACTTATCCTGGCAAATGCTGTTAGGAGGATCTGCAGGAAGAGGCACTGATATATTATTCTGAAAAAAAAACAGGTGAATTTTAATGAAGTCAGGTCAGGTCTTACTGCACATAGCCTTTGGCCACCAGTCTTCCAGTGTGTTGTTTCTTAGGCTGAAGGCTCTGGCGTAGGCCCACATGAACTCACACCTGAGACCGTCCATTGCAGGATATTTGCACAGAGTCTCACTGCAGGCAGTTATGTAGGGAGCTGGATCCAGGACCTTGTTGTAGGAGGAGAAGGATGGGTCTCTCAGGATGTTACAGCTGTTCCACAAATAGAGACAACATAAAATAAAATTAACTGATAATTTCTTTTATGTTTAACTTTCATTGGGGTGGGCCAACCCTGAAATTTCACTGGCCACCTCCAGGCCCACCCAGTACTGATTAGTTGACCGTCAAGTTTATTATCATGGGAACCAAAAGTGACCAAAGTAAATGGCTATCTTATGCTTTAATCACAATCTGTGTAATAATTTATTCTTTTTTCCAACTTGCTTCTTTTAAATTAATTCCCAATGCAGCTGGTTAGGGTTGGGACAGTGTTGGACGAGAGTACCATTTTATGTATATGAACATGTGCACAAATGTGTGTGTAGGTGCGACTTGGTCTTGGGGACTTTATGATGTTTTTTTTCTTTTTTTTTTTTTTTGTAAAGCCTTTTGTTTTGTACTAAAAGTACCATATTACCAAAGTTGAATTGATTGATTAATTACTTGATTGATTGATTATCTTATTGAACCAACAATCCCTGTTTTTCCCACACTAATTCTTGCCATAGTTCACAGTGATCCTGCTGGACACTGCATTAAGTAATAAATATTGATCTGCAGCCCCACACAAACTAGTGTCAAACACTTTATGGATATGCCCCTGCATCTGTAATGTAGTCATGTAACATGAAACACGTGAATCAGTATGTCATTTAGATCAGAGTCTAACTCCAGTAGATGAGTCCAGCTGTTTGGATTGAGCTGCTTACAGTTCGGTCATCGCGGTACAGTTGACCGTAGCATCAGCTTGTTCGGTGTACTGGGTCTCACAGCTGCAGGAAACAAACAAAACATATTCAGGACTGCTGATCGGCTCTGGAATTTTCATATATTGTGTATCAATAACTCATTTATTCAGAAACAGCAGAGTTAATGCATTAGGACATAAAGCTTGGGAAAGGTTGTTACCCGGGTAAGCTTTTGCTGGAGAGCTTTGCACTTGAAAAACTGCTGGAGTCTCCGCACAGACCACCCATAGATGATCCAGCAGGTCCTGAAGAAAAATGTAGATCAATGGCAGGTTAAAGCAGCAGCTCACTGAGCAGCAGAAATATAGTCTATTAATCCCACATTGAAAATGACTATATTTATTTTCTGTACCTTCCGCGTGGATCTGAGCCATGGTGCCATCAAATAAAAGAGAAATGTATTGACCGGAGAGCGTCATTTTGACCTGGACTCCAGTGTGGTCTTTCGAGAGCTCGATACCCTGAATATTCTGGACTGTGCTGTTGAGGGGCTGCTGTGAGCCATTCACCTGCACCACAGGAGAAAAATAAGCTGGAGGATACATAATGAAAATGTACTGAAAACTTTTCAGGGATGCTTTATGACAGCATGAGGCTCCTTCTCATTATGGCTGTCGCAGTATTGTGTACAAACGGGTTCAAAAGAACACGTTCATTCAACTAAAAATATTTGCAAATAAAGAACTTGAACTCATTTAGATAATGTGAGGTCCTGCAGCAGTAATTGCCTACATTTCCCCAGCACAACACCCACTTTAGACTACGTTACCCACTATGCACTGCGCACATTTAAGCATAACACACCAGGAACACTTTGTGCAACATCGTTCCTGCTCTAAAACGGTGGTGAAGTAAAAAAAAGACAGAAACTGCAGTGTGCACATCAGGTGAGTCTATTTACATGCATTTCAAAAATCTGATTATCTGATTTCTGTAGTTACCAGATTATTAAAATCATCATGTAGACACCATAATCTGTTATTTATAATCAACTGATTAACTGATTAAGAGAAATCAAACTAACACACCCCAATACTCTGATGTCTTCATGCATGGACACCCATGCATCTGATTTATTAAATATTTTTATCACGTCTGCACATGTGCTAAAAACTTCGCTTCTGTCTTTTCAAAATCTTTCAATAAAAAGATGAATCGCAACATGAGCAGAATACACGAAAAAAACACAATGATGCAGCAGGAAGTCAAAGTAAAGACAAAGTAAAGCCTTCATGGGGTCTATTTTTCAGGCCTATAAGCTGTCACATTAGCACAGCTAACGCTAAGACTGTGAACTCCGTTATGTTCGACAAAGACTACATGTTTTTTAAAAAGCAGGAAGTTACATCACATACTCCAAAAGCAATCTGATAATGGACTGGAAAATGTAGACCAGGGTTTTTCAAATATTGCATTTCAGAAGTGTATGTACATGTGTCACATCTAAATATAAAAAATCTGATTGGACTGGAATTTGATGGTAATGTAAACAGGCTCAAATACAGGAAAAGGTTGTCACGGCAAGAAAGGTAGCAACGAGTTTAGATCAAACTCCACTGAGTCATGAACTGTGGCTGTAGGCAACTTACCAGGACTTCCCCGTCTGGTTTCAGGACGATGTCAGTGTTCAAGTTCGTGAATCGCAGCGTCAAAATGTCCACAAAGCTGACATCTGTACGACGCCGTTCCCTGAACTCGACCAGTATTCCAAAACCCGAAACCCATGAATCCGACACCAGAGTGTACACACACCGATCCCCAACAGAGTTATACGTGCCTTGGACGTCAATGATAGTGGGGCCAGTCACAGTACAGGTGTTCATCACCAAGCAGCTGATGGAGGAAAACAAAACAAACCACAAAAACCATTGGAAGCAGGAAGCATTATGTTGGTATCTATGCTCCCGTCAGATGTGCAGTTACTGCAAAAAAGACTATTGCACATATTATGGTTATGAGCAGGTTTGTACAGATAATTATTTCCATTCTTTTCTGCTGAAATAAACCCAATACTTAATGCCACTTTACAAGAAAACCCTATAAGACTGTTTGAATTTTCCTTGAGTGTATTATATTTAAACATACTTGCGTGTAAGTTTAATCATAGTTTTTAGTTTCTAAATATAGAATGATCATATTTACACGCCGTTTCCATCGCAGCGTTCCTGGTTACCACAGCCTGTGGTTGTGAGATTTCTGGCAGTGCTGCATGAGGCAGTGGTGCAGGTTGTGGAAAAACTTTTGGTGACACCAGGTTTAATGCCGCCCTCTGAGAAATAAACAAAGACTTCCATTAAAGTGGGGGAAGGGAACAGATTTCTTACTGCTTCACCAGGTGAAAACAAAAACTAAACCACAATGTTTAATTAAACCACAGACGTTTAATTAAAGCCAGTGATGTACCAACCTGTGATTCGGCAGCCGCTGATGTCTGTGTATGCGTTAGGTTGCGCTGCGTCAGCAGCAAGAGTTTCAGCTACCCCAGCATTGACCTTAACTTCACAGTTCTAGACAGCAGTGAGCAAAGTTTCATTCACAGAGCTGAAAAAACTCATTTCAAACATATTAAGATGAAAGCAGATGAGTTTGTCTCCTCTTTTAAAAAATATAATAAACTTATTAGCCATTTATCAGATTAGTGAACAGTGGAACAGTCTAAGAACATATTGTTTCTATTTAAGTACCTAAACTCAAATACAATCAGAGATACTCACCATCGGGACTTCAGATGCTGAGGAGAATTCCAGAGCTGTTTCTGAACCAAAATTGGATAAAGTTATAGCAACCTGTAATAAATGAAAAGATACCACTCCTGTCAAAAAAGTTTAACTTAAGGACTTGAAAAATGTCAAATTCAAGTTCTTTAACTGTTTGACACAGTTCACAGTGATAACACTTAAAGGTAGGGTAGGTGTGTTTCAGGAGCATTTTTGTCCTGGATTGCTTAAAATCCCAATTTCAGCCAATTAATTAAATGCTTTGACATAAAAATAAAAAAAAGAGTCATCTGTGGGACGGACAGGACTGAAAAAGCACCATCCAATCATTTTAGCCTGCCTGTTATAACCTCTCAGAGGCGTGGAGCACTTGTAGAGGCAAGGAAGCCAGAGCCAGAGCTTGGCTAGTGTACTACGAAAAAAATTCTAGTAGACACTTAAGGGACATTATGGCAGAAAAAGTGTCCATAACGAGTCGGAAAAGAAAAATACTACTGTCCTCTGGGTGTGAAGGGCTCCAGAGTAAACTAAAAATAAAGCTAGCGAGGTCCTCTTTATTATTATTTTTATTATTATTATTATTATTATTAACCCCAGAATACTTAGAACACAATAAAAAAAATGAAAAGTCAAACTTCTAATTTTATATACTGATAAATATAACTTGAAACAATAATCTTTTTCTTTTGGTTTATTATGATGTCACATATTTTCTTACCTGTGAATGAGCATAAGAAAAACTTTAGCGAAGGTTAGCGAATTGGTCCTGCCCAGCGCTCATGAACTCTCATGAATAAGCTTTCAATGTTTTTTTTCTTCGGATTCGTGGCTTCGGGGAGAAATCTTAAGAAAATGATTGGATTTTTGGATTTGTCTATTTTAAAAATGTAGCGTGTTCGAACCGCTTTTCCAGGATTTCCTACCCTACCTTTAAGCTTAATGAACAACACTTACATTGTTCCCATTGACCACTATTTCAAACTTAACAGAGCATGCAATGTTGTTTGAAATGGTGGGCACATTTTGCTGGATGGCTGATTCATAGGTTGAATCTGCTTGAAGCAAGGTATAAATAGCTTGGTCGTTGCTCGGTTTAGGCCCAACGATACAGTCTTGACTCGTCTCGGGGTTGAAAAAGCCATCAAAACAGATCACAAAGCTGTCTTCTGTGAAGTTTGTCTGTAAAAGATCAAAAGAATTAAAATTATTAGCTTTTCATAAAATCTTCCAACACAGATAAATGTTGACAACAGAAGATGAGAGTGTGAAAGCCTGTCCAATGCAACAAAATAAAAAATATCCTGAAAGTAACAAACATTTTCTTTTTAAACATTTTTTTATTATTATTATTTTAATTTGATGATGTCACTTCCATAAGATCATACAAACAGTGGCAATTTGAATAGCTATGCTAGCAGTTATTACATTTTGGGGTAAAATCATGGTGGACAGGGTTCGAATTACAGGGGAGGTAAGATCTTGGCTACCCTGGAAGGCAGAGAAGCTGCCCTAAAGAGATTCAGCTAATACTTTAGGGCAGGGGTGCCCAAGTCCAGTCCTCGAGATCTGCCATCCTGCAACTTTTAGATGCAATTCTTCTCCAACACACCTCAATCTAATGGTTCGTTACCAGGCCTCTGATTCAAGTGTGTTGGAGAAGGGTTGCATCTAAAAATTGCAGGATGGTAGATCTCGCGGGCTGAACTCGGGCGTCCCTGCTTTAAGGGGAGCTCTAAACATCTTCCAAATAATGCGCAATATCTGTTCTGTTTCCTTTGTCTGTTGTGTGCTGTGAGCATCCACACAACCACCTGATGTGCTTCTTTTTGTGGTAAAAGAACTCTCCGCTGGTGTTTCTGATTAAATAAGCTGCATACAGTAGTTTTTTTTTTAAATAGTAACCATATTTTGACCGTGTTACGTGCACTTATATAAATGCAAAATAAAAGTTTTGTCCACATTGTGTATTGTCATGTAGTGTTTTCTCTGTTTTGACTAGATTATAACTGGGCCACAGTGAACTGGACTGGTTTGGTCCTTAGTTTTAAAAGTGCCTTGAGATGACCTTGTTGTGAACTGGCGCTATACAAATAAAGCTGAATTATTTAGCCCCATCTCAATCCTAGCATCCAACCAGACCATTCCAAGCTGAGTCATGTCATACCATGCTATGCTATGCTGAAGCTGGTATTATGTGGAAATAGGAACAGTTACTATTTAACCAAAAAGAAGCTATCTATTTATTGATACAGAGTGAGAAGTCTGGGTTATTTATTTATAATTTGTTGTAGAACATAACATTTTATGTAATACAGGGCTTGATGATACTTACGTAGAGTTTGGAGTAGGTTTGTTGATAGTATGTGAGGTCACATGAGCTGATGTCAAGCTCTTGGTTCACAGTAAATGTCTGTGGATCAGCACCTGTCGAGGCGGAAACATGAGAGGTCAGAGCTTTAGCTTGTTGAAAAAAGAGCTAAAGCTGCATGATTACATTTTTACTTCATGGTTAAATAAAAGAATAGAAACACCAACAATTTGCACTTCTGCTTAATAAAGTTGGAGAATTTTAATATTGGATCTTTGGAAGGTTTTCATATGGTCAGTGTATTTTTTGGTCATCGGATTTTCTGTTCAGAGGTGAATATTAAAAACAAGCGTTAATTTAATTCTAGTTTTAAAATGACAAAAACTTAAAACTGATTCAACAAAGAAGAATGAAATGGTTGAATTTTGGTTTTATAGTTTGTGGAACAAAAATAAATTCACGAAAATACAAACAAATTGTTTTATTGTATTTTCACATTAACAAGATACTAGGTGTATACTAGATTTTTTTTAGGGAAAGTTTGGGATGAGGTAAATTTTTTTAACTCGTAATTTTGGTGGAAATGCAGCAAGGTTTTTGTAATCCCGGGTAAATTTGGTTCGGGTCGGGCAGAGCGCAGTAGTGAATTTATGAACATTAGTAAAACATTTCTGCAATCCTACTTAAAATTGATTCTTGACATGGCAAAGAAAAGTCTGCAAGATATTACTGGAAAGTGTAAAAACAAGAGGTGAAATCATTTTATGAAATACAAAATGAAAACACCATAAAACATTTTTATTTTATGTGTTTGTATTTTAGTCATTTTATTTATTTATATTTTTTTGTTTCAAAATCTACAAAACTAAAATCAAACTTGTTTAAATGTTTTGTACATTTAATTTTTAGCAGTTAAAAAGAAAAATGCCTTGTATTTCATTTTTAGTTTGTTCATTTTAGAACAAAAATACGATTTTTGTTCTATCATTAACGAATTAATTTGTTTTTGTTTTTCAGTATTTACCTTCAAATGGAAAATCCAGGACCAAAACACACACTGACCGTCATTCCTCCACAATTAAAGGCACTGCTTTGTTCGTGGCAACTTTAACTAGATAAAGTAGTTAACTAGTCTTTTTTTTTACACCAGTTCTTCCAGACTTACTTGTCAGTGCGATGAGAGCGCTCAGGTAGAACAGTGGAGCAAGCATTATGGAGAGCTGAAAGACAAGCAGCAGATTGGACAACTAAATCTCAACGTACATTTTATATTCAAATGTTAAAATGTCTCAGATAATGAGATGACTGACATTTAATTATTTACAGGTTAGGTCACATTAAGCCAGGCCTGTTGTTAAACAGGCAACGCTGGTATTTCTACCAACTAGAAACCCTCATGTTATTGTGTGAACATGCATTGTGCTTTGAAAAGTCTTCATAATGTTAATAATTGTAAATTTAGATGTGATGTTTTTACTTTCTTTATTTTGCTACTCAATTATAAAAGCATTCTTGTGCAACCGTGTGGTCTTAAGATTTGTTGAAGGCTTCTTCTTTATTTTTATCATGCCAACACTACTGTGTGGTTGACTGAGGATTACTATCAGTTATGAAAGTATGAGGATTACCTAAATACAATAATCAATAATTATGCAGGTAGAATGATGCAAACCTGTCTATATTTTAATATGATTACTTAATACTGGATCTGATTAACATTTGAAAGCCATGATTGAAATAATCTCTGACATTATGCATACTTCATATCTCAAACCTAATATTTCTCTTGTTTCTGTGAAAACTAAGACATACTCTTGGTGAAGAGTCATCTGTTGTTTGTGCATGAAGCAAGAACACCTATTAGTTTTTTTATTAGTAAAATAGTATATATCTTTTAAAGTTGTAGTTTGTTCATTTAGTTCCCTCCTATGAATTTACATTGAATTTCTTCCTAGAAAGAGTGTAAAAAGATCTTCATTTAATGTTGCACCTTTCAAACCAGAAGAGCCTGGTCCAGTTTTAAACAGGAGGACTTTGGGTTTGGTTTTTCATCAATTACACTAAAAACATCTTGTATTGTCCATTAAAATTAAAGGAAACAATCTCCACAAGCTAAAAGTAGAGAAAAGTTTTTTAAAAAGAAATTTAATCTTTGAAAGTTCAATGCAAACCAAAAATGCAGTTGCTAATAGCGCAGGTGTACAGCTCATCTTACCTTCTGCAGCTCGAGCAAAGGTGATGGAGGTTTCTGCTCAGGAGGCTCTCTGAATCTGGCAGCTGTTGGACAGATGTGTCTGGTGGATGTCTGCGAAGGACACTGCTCTGATTCTTCCTGTCTTTCTGGCTCTTTTTATGTCTCTCTTTGCAGCTATCCACTCCCAGAAGGTGTGAATCGTGGAGGTGGAGTCAGCTGCAGAGCTACGTGATGGAAACATCGATATACTGTATGTGCTTTCAGTATCTGGCATGGGAGGGCATGCAGTTTCTGCATTTAATGTGTGTTTATTGGGTTACAAATGCTGAAAATATCAGTTCAGCCCCAATCCTTCTGTAAACTTTGCTTAAAAAACAGGTTTAAAGAGAGCAGTCATGTTAGCATAAGTTACTAGCAGAGAGGATTTTATATTTTTATACTGTGAAATAAAGTGATATATTATTCTAAAGCCTTCTTTGTTCAGTGGTACAATACATTACATTGCGTCTTTTAAATTAGTGGTATTACTGTTTTCTTTTTCAAATTTATTTTAATGCACATTAAACTGCTTTCTGTTCCTGTTGGTGAGATCAGAACAATCAGTACCTGGTAAGCAGGGTACAGGGTGGAAAAGTCATATGTGTATAATGTTTTGTTACGTAAGGAAGGTCAGGGTGACTGTTTACTTGTACTTTCATCAATCTGGGGCTCTATCGTGTCTGTTTTAGTTTGTTCTTCCTATCTGGTAACAGTTGGTACTGTGGAATCATGATAATCGTGACTGAAACTTCCCAGTACAGGCTAAATAAGTGATTTTCTATCCCTCTTTATCTTTTTGCCTCTATGTCACTACAAGGTCTTTTCCTGAGCACACACAAAACACAAGGATGGTGTTTAAGTCTCACTTCATTCATCGGTGTGTCATAATTTCTACACTAGTGTCAAAATGGGATTCCTCTTTAACAGGAAAATTGGGTATTTACAGAACAAGTGCTCTGAAACCAGGGTGTATATCTGAGACAGATGTGTGATGGATAGCTGAGAAAACATCACCCATGAGACAATCTGTATCTGCACTGAAATGTCATGACTGGGAATGTTTGTCGTCACATTCTGAGCATATCTCCTTGATTTCTTCCTCAGACAGCAAGTCAAGGCCTTCAAGTGTAAGAAAAGTGGTTCTTCAACGTGGCCTGAAAACTCCCCAAACACCTGCAGAGGTGACCAGCTGATGTTGTGGCTTCTTTAGATGTTACCCCCTGGTTGCTTAAAAAAACTGCAACTTTCATAATATGCTTTCAACACAGTACATGTTTCAGGTGCAAACATGCTCTTGTCTTTTAGTTTAGTGTTTCATTCATTCAATAGTTCAGTCACATCAAAAGAAAATAAAGACCTGCCATCCAGTCTGCATC
>JBAFTA010000006.1:5085949-5096710 GCA_036919975.1 Melanotaenia parkinsoni | reverse complement strand
GGCTGTTAGAGCCACCTAATTTGACTCAGGTGTGTTGGTGCAGGGATACATGGAAAACCTGCTGGATTGCGGCCCTCTTAGGACCGAAATGAGTAGCCCTGGCTTAGACAGTATAGATCAATATGTGACAGCGCATAAAAGGACAAGAAGCCACAAATGAATGGTGCTAGAACAAATAGTAGGAAACAATCTTTTCGGACAGGACAGTACCTTTTAGAGTATGCCTGGTTTTTTAGGACAATGTGCATCTTTACAGGACTGGACAATACAGTATAGCACTAGGATATGGAAGCATAATAGTCTGCTGGATAGGCCAATATATGAAATTTATTACCAGGATAGTAGGAATTTTCTTCAGAAAGTGCGACAAAAACTTAATTTGAACCTTCATTTCAACAGTTATATATATTTGATGCCAGCAACACACTTAGAACAAGTTGTGGGAGAGGTAAATAAAGAAAATATAGAGCATATAAAAGTTACACAGCTTTGGGGGATTCTGCAAATACCAAATTCATAGGTGGCAGGTAAGGGTGTCAGTATTAGGTATAAAAGAATCACCAAAAGCTTAGGCCTTACATGCAAAAGCTTAAGTTTGTCAAATTCAGTTATGAATCATGGATAAGCTTTAAAAAAGTATTTATTGATTCAAATATTGAAACAAAAGAAAAAAAACTCTATAGAGATTGATATGTGAAATGATTTAGGGAATTTCAGAAAATGTGTAAAAACCAAAGACAGAAACTGCTTTGAAATGGTAAATGACCTTCAAGAAATTGTCACACCAGTATATCAATATAGCTACATGAGCTTAGGTGTATCTTTAATAGACCACCACTACACCTAGAAATCTGGTCTCACACAAAGAGGAAATCACATATCGACCTGCACTGAAACACTGCAAAGCTTTCTGGACACAAGCACATCTCAGATGGACAGATACAGTGGACATGAGTTCTGTAGTCAGATGAGTCCGTGTTTCAGAAGCTTTTGGGAAAAAAGGAATGATGTCTAATTCCTACAAAGATAAAAATCATCCAGGCTGCAATCAGAGCAAAATGCAAAAGTGAGGTTGGATCAGTGTCCATGGCATGGATGATTAGCATATATGTGTAAAGGTACCATTTTTGCAGAGGTATATATTGGATGTTTGGAGATGTCTGTGGTTATTTCAACACAAAGGTGCCAAATTCCACCTAACAAGTGGTCCATTTTGGAACTGCATGGTTTGATAAGGTCATGATCTTTGTTATGTTTCCACACCCAGTCATACCCTTACCTGGTAGGCAGGCTGAAGAGCTATAGATGTGTAAGCTACATAATAGCCTAAAGTTAAAGTGGAGCAATGCTTTTCTTGAATTATAACAAGGAAGAACTTGACATAGAGACAAAGGAGGAGAATGATGGACAACTAGCAGTTTTAGTTCTCTCTCTTTGGCATGTGGCTGTCAACATTAAATAAAAAACATGGTATATTTAAACATGGAGCTGTTGCTGGTTTGTTCTTATTGCAAATTTGCATGTCCCAAAAAAGTAGGACTGCTTGAATGAACATTTTGTCACCCTTCCCAGTTTTTGTCTGTGGAAATGCAAAAAAATGCTGAACCTCTTGGTGGAAACAGGGTTAAATCTCTCTCTATTAATGCAGCATCTCCCACTAACATACATGCAGACAGTTCTCAGGTCTAAATGACATGAAGTAGGGGACATTGTTCAACCTGAGCATCTAAGACCAGAACTAAATATTTTGGTTTCTCTGTATTTCATATGGTTTTGGATATGAGGCTAAAAAAGGTGGAAGAGGTATTGTCCACTACTATCATTGCAGCAGATAACACGAGAGTCCCGCTGCTTTATCTACAAACTCAGGAGTAGGACACGGCTTTTATTGGCTATCTTTCTAAGAAACACTTTTTAACTGCAAAGAGTAGAAATTATGAATAGTGCTCTGCTCTGCTATAGAGACAGAGCACACTGATGCAGTTTAGAAAGAATGAGGAGAGCAATAACTAATAAAATGACTGTGAATTCAATAAAATCATCAAGCTCATGACAAAATGCGATCTAAAGTAAGAATAAGAAAACAGAAGTTAAAGTCTCAATGGGCAAGGCTCGCCCATTCACAAATCAGGCCCTCCTATCCAGGAACTACCCGTTTTTACCTTTGAGATATTTGAGAGTGTGTGTGCATCTGATCACTAAATATCATGACAACTTAAATGACTTTAATGCAGTAGTAGTAGTAGACTGATATCTTTGGACAATGAGCATAAGAAAGAGGTTAAAAAATAACACGAAGAACGGAAAATGTGTCATATTCTGCGTTTCCAGCAATAAGATGAGACCCAGATAGCAACCACTGCAGCAACCACAGATGTGTCCCTCCTCGACCTCTGCCCCTGGAGGCATCATCTGCAGATGGATTACTCTTTTACACCCAATTTGTTTTGATAAATGTCTATATGCGTTGCAAAGTTTACTTGATAAATAGGGCCAGGCTTGTTTCTGTGTCCTTGTGCCGCAACTGGTAATAAGTAATATCTTCCTCTATGTAAACATCCCCTTAATGTACAGCAGGTGAATGAGTAATTCCCTAATTAAAAAAAATAAAAAAATTCAGGCCCAGGTCAAGAGATATGGTCCATAATGGAAATCTGGTAACCCCCTACCTGTTCGTTGTGCACCCTGATCCACTTTTGGAGATGTTGTAGTATTCTGTCCTCGGGAAAGACAAGAAATAGCTAGAACTAAGACAGAAACAGAAAAACATGAAGTGAGACAAATATCCTAAAAACAAAAAGGAAAAAAAACTAATGAATAATCATCTAATCAATAAAGATGCCAGTGGCGCACTCTGAAGGCTTGCACATACAATGTTGTTGTCCAGTAAAGGTCTATTCTATTCTATTTTAGTCTTTTCTATTGTGGAGGCAGATCGCGTCTCTGTATCGTTTATAGTCAGCAGTTATATTTGTTAACTGCTGCTGTTTCAGTTTTAGTTGATTTGTAGCTGCAGCAACTTGTCCAACGTGTGAAAAAGACAATAGCTGGTGTGAAGATGTGAGCAGAGAGGTGACAGAAAGACAACCATTCACATGCATTAAATAAAAATTTATACTCATTTAATCTGCAGCCTTTAGAATATTTATGAAAACATATTTAATCTGCATATTAAGTAGAAAGCGTCAGTTTCTGGCATGATTTTCCACATCTAATGCAGATGGTGAAATTGTGGCATTTGCATCCTCCAAATTAGTGACGCTTTAAGTCATTTATGCAAATATAACAAAATCAGTTTGGATGTTGTTGTGAACAACATGCTGGCTAAAAAAGCGCGTTTGTCTTTGATAGGACAGCGAGGAATAAAACTGAGGCACACCCCAGCTGATGTCAAAACAACCTGGTCTTGATCCTTGAAAGTATTAAAATTAGGCATGAGAGAGAGTGTGACTTGTTCCTCTTTTTTAAGCTACTAGTAAATCATCTGTAACCAGCACAAGAAAGCAGAAATTTTTAAAAGAAATGGAGAGGAAAGCAGGTTAACCACTGAGCTAAACTCACCGAGGAAGCAGAGGCGACAAGGAAGCTTCATCATGGCGTTGACTTGAATTTTCTCTCTCTGATTTTTATTTCTTAAAGTTTGGATGCAGTCATCGGCGAAGCTGTAGGTTTTTTTTTTTAATTTTGTTCTTAATTTTGTTCTAGTTTCACATAAACTTCTTCCTCTGCAGCTTTTCTCACTTCAAGTTTTTCTCTGCAGCTCTCTCTCTCTCTCTCTCTCTCTCTCTCTCTTCCTCTGTCTTTCTCCTCCCTTTTCCTCTTGTCGCACTATTCTGCTGCTTGATTTTACATCTAACTTTGCAGCTACTGTTTGGAGGATTCAGCTCTCTTCTTGGTTTTATGCAGAACTGGAATTGCTTGCAAAGAGATGCAGCCTGAACACCTGTGAGCAGCCTTGTGGTGGAAGCTAAACTGAGAACCAGACCTTATCAGATAACATCAGTGTTTGACCTCTTAAATGCTTTTGTGGCTGAATTGGAGAAACTCCATGCAGCAGGGTGACTAAATCCACTAAAAAGTCTAAACCATGAAGAGCAGATAATGGTTTAACTGCACGTCAACATAAGTTTTGACATGTATCATCTATTATGTGCTCTATTACCAACTTTTTCCATTCACTGGAACACTTTCTTTCCACCTAGCCTTTCTCTAAAAGTAAATTTTTGCCCCTCTTAATTTCTCAAAAACCCACCACTGGCTGCTTCACCCTCTCCCCACTATACTTTCTACGTCTCTCGACCCTCTAAATCATTCTCGGTATCGCTCAGCGTTCAGGAACTGAGTCATCGACCACAGAGCTCCACATTGACACAGGATGCTGCAGTAGCTCAGTTTTTGGTCTCGCGCTCACAAGCAGGAACTGTTCATGACTAAATGTCACTTTGTGAAATGCTTTATATACGTGCAGTATCAGTTGTCATTAAAGACAACATGAATCTAACAGGAATTAGTTGAAGAATAAAAAAAATCTGAACTGCTTTATAGTGCAAACTGTGCTTCAACTCAGTTGAAACTTACTTGTTTCTTACAACTTTAGAAGATAAATCAAGGCTTTGTTGTTTTACCAAGTTTCAGTAGTGGAGTATATATATATATATATATATATATTTATATTTTTTTATTTTTTACATTTTTTTTGTTTCTGGATAAAATGTAGAAGATGGCACGTGTTCAGAAGTGTCTCAAATTACCAGGTTTCAGTAATGAAGGAGATTCATTTTGTGAACCACCGCAACTTTAGTTTCAGAGGACTGAACATGAAATAAAACCACATTTCTTTTCAATCTGCAGTGTGATTTTGTAAACAGATAAATGTCTGTGAATAAAGGTTCCTTTTCAAAGAATCATGATAAACATAGATCAGTCACAACAACAAAAACAGAGAAAGTCAATGGAATTTGTTACAGTGCAGAGTTTTGCCAAAAAACTCAGAGTCTCTGGAATCTTGTACACTCGTCATTTTATTAGGTAGGTAAATATCTCATCAGCTACATGATCAGCTAACATGGCAGCATCTCAGCTCATTTATTCAAGTAGACATGGTAAGGACGGCTTACTGAAGTTTCAAACAACATCAAAATGAGGAAGAAAGTGGTTTTAAGTGACTGAGTGTGGCATGGTTGTTGGTCTGAGTATTTACTGGGATTTTTGCACACAACCATCTCTAGGGTTTACAGAGAATGGTCTAAAGAAGAGAAAAGTTTTAATGGAAAAGCATTAATCCATCCTGACTTGTATAAACACTTGCTGCTGCTGGTGTAAGGGTGTGAGTGATATTTACTTGGCCCACTTTAGGCCCCTGAGTATCAAGTGACCATTAATTCATTGCCACAGCCTACCTGAGTATTGTTACTGGCTATGTCCGTCCCATTATGACCACAGTGTAGCATCGTCTGATGGCTACTTCCAGCAGGATAATGCACCATGTCACAAAGCTCAGATCATCTCCAACTGCTCTCTTGAATATGACATTAAGTTCACTATACTCCAACAGCCTCCACAGTCACCAAATCTCAATCCAATAAAGCAGCTTTGGGATGTGGTGGAACAGTAGATTCCAACGGTAGATTACCTGCAGCAACTGTGTGATGCAGTCATGTCACAGGACTCTGCCCAGAGGTCCCATACCCAGAAATGTATTTGCAAATGCAAATGTAAAAATATTGGATGGACAGCTGAGGTTGACTAAAACATAAACTTGTAAAATTTCCATCAAGTTGAAGTGGAACTGATGTAAGTTTTCATTGATGTGCAAATATTTGTATTGTTAAGATCAGGGGTATCCAAAGTAGGTCCTTGAGGGCTGCTGTCCTACCAGTTTTGGACGTTTCCTGCATCATCACACCTGAATCAGATTGATGTGTTGGATCAGGGAGACATGTAAAACCTGCAGGATTGCATCCCTCAAGGACCGAAGCTAGACTAAACAAGTCTGAATCTGTGCAGCAACTTGCCTTCAGCTCTTTTCGAGTCATAATTATTTCCAGTCATTTAATTCTTAATCATGTGCCCCTTTAGATTTAAAAAAAAAAATTCTGGAAAGCAGAAATAAGTCTAACATGAGAAATAAAATCAATTACCTCAGTTTTGGGGAGGCATTGTGCTCATAATTTAATGTAAACAAAACATCTCTGTGTCTGTTTATCAGACCATGAATGAAATATAAAAGGTAACATCATCTGCAAACAATTGCACAACAACTGTTAATTGTCTGTCTGGTTGTAAGAACTACACATTTAACACAGCTTTTTACTTAATAGCTTTGGGTGTGTAACATAGTTTAAAAACACAACAGTTGCACACCTGAAATTAAAGTCTTAACATTTTAATTTATTCATTCTTTTCATGCTAGCATGAGGAGAAGACAGATCAGGTAGAGGTTAACCTTCTCAGCAACAGTTTCCCAGAGTGCAATGTGTCCAGCAGCTGTAACAGAGAAACGCACATTAGCTCAATACGTCAGGTCACAACATTTGATCATTGTCACCGATATGTAAATTCTGTTGTCAGTTGTGCATGAGCCCTGGAAACTCCCATTGTAAGTGGGTTGACATTTTCATTTGCAATTTAAAGGGACACAACAAAAGTTTCGGACCATAACATTTTGTGGCTGGTTTTAATGGCACACTGATACCAATTAAGCCTCAGGATGCCCTGCAGACAAGAGTCAACATCAAACTGACTTTTACAGGCTGGAGAGAACTTAGAGAAGAGACAGGATGCAAGACAGAGTTAACTTTTGTTAGCTGGAGTGTAAAAGTGTAAAAATCAAGAGGTCTGCAGTGACTGCAGAGATCCACTGTGGAGACGGCTCTAATGCAGGCTCCACTCTTCGGGCACCTCCACCATAGTGCAGGAAAAACCAAACTTTACCACGCCCATTCCTCCCCCACCAAACGCCACATAGGAAGCGAGTAGATTAAGAAGAACTGATTGAACACGTAAGATTCTGCAACAGTGGTAGGTTTCTCTACAGCTTAATCTGCAAAACGTTAAATGTGGCTTTTCTATGCTTGTCAGTGATATATCAGTCATGTAAATTGCGTTGTTTTTAAAGCAAGTAAGGCCACCAAATGTTACAGCGAGCTACAGCCATGTATAGGTTTGATTGTTTGGAAGTGTTTACACAAACGCAAAGTTCAACAACAAGTGCTCCCTGTTTGATAAAACTATTTAGCTTGATCTTGTAGCAGAGTGGTTACATTTTTTTATAAGGTTTTAACTTTGTGTGTTGTTTTCCTTTTACTTTAATTTCCGCTTATTTCCAGAGTGGCTTTGGTCATATTCAGTTTACTGTTTAAAACATAAAACCGCTCATAAATGTAGGCTGCCACTGAGCAGCATGGAAAGATCTTGTTTGGCTGTTGTTTTTTGTTTCTAAGTACTAATCATTAGTTATCTTTAGAAGCATGTTTAGTTAGCACATCTAAGCTGTTTTTACAAGAATATAAAAGAATTATAAATACACATTTACAGTTAGAAGCTATTCAAACCACGTCTATATTTTAAAGACATTTTTTCCTTTCGTGATAGCAGAGCCCACACAACAAAACCACAAATGTGTTTCCTCATTACCCACAACATATAACACAAGCTGCAGCCTTAAGCAATGAGACACTTATTTCTTCATATTGGACTAAAACAGCATATGTACAATAAAATATGAAGTTTTGCAAGTACCTGATGAGCTAATAGAGCTTGGGCCTTGTGTTGTGTCGTTAATTTCACCACTGCCACTTTCCTCAGTGTCATCCCCACTGTAATCCTCACCATTTCCCCAGGACACAATGACTGCAGCACCTGCAGGGAAATAAGAAATGAATGTTTCAATAAAAGGTTTGACGCAATATAGGCTTACTGTAGAACCAGAGGCTGCAGTTTCTTGACACTTTCAGCTGCTATTCTGTCTTTTATAGATGCATCTGTCTGTTTTGTCAAATGGCCTCATTCTCTTCCCCAATACATGCAATCCACTGACTTCTGTTAGTCATTCTGTAACAAAATCCCATGATCAAACTCTTTCCCTGTGTCTGCTGGTGTGCCCCAGGGCTCTGTCCTGCTACACGGACGACAACCAGCTTTCCCTCTCTACCAAACCGTCCTCTTCACTTCCACCAACCTCCCTTACCACCTGTCCACAAGAAATTCATTCTTTGCTTTCATCCAACTTTCTCAAACTCAACAGTTCTAAACAGAAGTCTTCCTGGTAGGCATGCTCCACACTCTTCCCAAATCCAACAGTTTTCTCATTTCCATAAACGACTCACCTGCCCTTCCCTCCCCTGAGGTGAAGAGTCTGGTATCACCTAATCTGCATATTTTCATTTGAGAAACATTTCTCGCCTCCGCCCTTCTCTCACCCCCCACACCACTGCCATCCTCGTCCACAACCTTATTACCTCCCGGATTGACTACTGCAACTCACTTCTTTTTTGGTCTCCCCAACAAATCCCTCCAGAAATTGCAGCTCCTTCTACTCGGCAGCATGCATCATTACAAAGGACCCCTACTACTCACCACATCACCACCATCTTGCAACAACTTCACTGTTATCCCATAAAACAAAGAATTCTTCTTGTTACATTCAAAGGACTCCACAATCAGGCCCCACCATATATATCAATAACTATGCGTACCATAGACTTTCTTCCACTCTTCAAATAACAACTCAAATTATTAACTGTATGAAAAAGTCCATTCATGCTGAGGTTTTTCAACATGAACAGACCTTTTCATCTTGGTCATTGTCAAAAGCTGCTTTCCCCACCAAACTAAGGTGCTGGGGTAAATGACACCAGGCTAATTAGAATCAATGTGGTTTTAACTGTTTTCACTACTTTGTGGTGCAACATATAAAATATGAACTAAATTAAACATTTGACATTGAATATAATGAAAACTTAACGGCAATGAGCAGAGCCCGACTTTGAAAACTGATAAAAAGACAAAAAATAAACCTTGACAAATAGGAAACCAGAACTACTCATGTTGTCACTAGTGAAAATGCAAAACATCCAGCTTAAGGTCTTAAGGCTTAAAACTCAAGTACACATACTGGGCCGATCATACGCAGTTATCAATATTTTCCATATTAAAATCAGCTGATAGTGCCAAAAACATTCAAAGGGGTATTATTAATGGAAAAATATGTTTTTATGAGAAGGACAGGAGATTGTATGCTTGTTTGATCTTTGAGTCTAATGTTATTTATAGCATAATCCAGAGAGCAAGAAGGGGTTAAAAGACACTGTGGGCCGATTTGTTGGTGCATTATATTGTGAAAATGTTTTGTTTTTATCCTGCCTGCAGTGGAGGTGACCTGAGAGTGGAGCCTGTTCAGTGGGTTAAGTAATAATAGGTTTAATAATATGAGCAAGTTTTTCTCACGTCAGCTGGGAATTTTCAAAAACATTACTTCCTTGCATGACAGCAGAGATCACACACTTTTACCAAATCAACCACAGATGTTCTTTGTCATTTCCCAAGACATAAAGCAAACTGCAGCATCAAGCAAAACGACTTATTCTCTCACACTAGACTGAAATAACATGACATAAAACAAACTATTGTATAAAGTATATCAGGCATTACCAGGATGAGATTACCTGAAGGGTAATTGGAGGCTGGGTCATCTTCAACTGGCCATGGGTATGGCCGTAAAAAGCTTTCATTTGTTGGCATAAATACTGTAATATTCATTTCACCACTGTCGTAGAGCACTTCCTCAATATCAGGAAAGTCATCATAATCCTCATCATAACCCTCATCATTTGCCCTGGACGAAATGGCTGCAGCACCTACAGGGGAATAAGAAACACCAGTTAGTTTTTTTTTTATTTATTTATTTTTTAGCAAAGAGCTTGAAACAACATGGGCTTTCTGCAAAACCAGAGGCTGCAGTTTCTTGACACTCATTTTCAACATGACATCATTTAAATATGTCAAATTTCGGCACTTTTTAAATGACATTTGAGAGTTAGTTTTAGTTGTTTTTGTTTTGTGTTCTTTCGTTTTTGTATTTTGTGGGGTGATCATTTGAAAGTTTTTCCTAGAGTCATTGTCTTAACTCAGTTTTTCATTTAATTTCATTTCATTTAATCGTTTTATTTGACAGGGACGATGCACATATATAAATATAAATATATAATCTACGTGTAGAATAGAAAAACAGGACATTTCATAAAATAACTGACAAACAATTTAAAAACCCAAACAAATACAGAAGACAGTAAGAAGCTATAAATACAGCATAACAATTTAGTCTAAATAACACAGGAATAACATATATAAACTGTACAAGACATAAAAAGCAAATTATTACATTAAAAGACCCTACTTTAGTTAAATCAGCATCTGTAAGGGTTAGTGGATTGTTTCATTATCTGTCATTTTGAACAGGTTCGTGGCACTTTTACATTTGTGTTTTTTATGATGGTTTTTCAGGATGAATAAGGAGGGGAATAACAAAATGTCCAACCTGAATAAAAGAAATAATAATAACAAAAAAAACTGTTCAATAGCAAGAATTTCATAACATACTTGGCTTTTTCAGCATCCATTATTTAGCTTGTTTTTATTATATTTAGATGTTTTCCCCTCAATTAGACTGTTAAACACTGCCTACATACACACATATGTTGTTCAGGTGTACCTAATCAATATCAAAACTAACTCACCGAGTGTCCACATCACCAGATAAAC
>JBAFTA010000006.1:5065513-5082615 GCA_036919975.1 Melanotaenia parkinsoni | reverse complement strand
TGTTTAGACGCCAGAGATTTTAAAGTTTTTAAGGCTTACTGTAAATAAGGAAAATGTTGATTACAAACTAGAGTTTATGATGGCAGTAAAATCCATAGAAGAAATTATGAAAATCCAGATAACCCAGCTTTCCACCAGCACTTATACTGGTGTTCAAAAGTTTGGGGTCACTTCCCTATCGAATCCCATGGCAAAGGTAAAATGTGTGTGTGTAAAATATGAATGTTGTGCATTTTTGTAATTTGTGCATGGATAATTTTTTTGTTTTTCTGGATATTTGAACATATTACACATATCCAAAGTTATGCTCAAAGTCGTTTATGTCATGGTTGTGCTCTGTGTGTCTGAAGTTTGCAGGTAGGGCTGAGCAGGTTGCCATGGGAACTTAGGGCGGAGACTGGAGCCACAATTGACACCACCTGCAGCTCATCATCAGGCTCGTTATCCTGCTCTACTCCTTGCTATTTAAGGACAAGCAGGAGCTCCAGTCTTTGCCAGATAGTCTCACAATTCTGCGTGGTAATCAGGCCTGCCTAATGCTCTTCATGCTTTGCTTTTAAACCTGACCTTGTGATCTCTACTCCTCAGCACCTTGACATCCACCCCTTGGAACTTACTAGCAGCTCTGGACCAAGACATCTCCTTCTACCGCCTTACCGCCTAAGGTTGTACCTGCCTGCTTGCCCTGCCAGTCATCCAACACTTGCCCCGCAACTGGAGACTCTTCCCTGGCTTAACCGCTCCGTCGTCATTCCCCCCACTGGAACACAGTAAGCCGTTGCTCCCCGATGTTATTTCCCATACCTCTCCATATCCATACTAACCGTCTGCACTCTCTTAGGAAGAGTCTCCCGGACCTGGACCAAGCCTTTCACAATTTATTATCAATAAACACTGTTTTCTCCCGCAAACTGCATGTCCTGCATTTGGGTTCTCCTCCGCTCCACAGCCTCGGATCGCGACAGTTTGTAACTACCTAAAGTTACAGGCAATGTAGTTTACAAAATCATGTATTCCACACATACAATTGAGTCATTTAACAGTTATTTTTAGGTACTTTGACCTTTCAAGGGCACAGATGGTGTTTATCTTTTTTTTTTTTTTTTTTTTTAATGAATACAATGATCAGTGGGGACATAATTTGACATTTTAAGCATTTAATATTTAGCTTTCCTGATCTGAGGAAATGAGAATGATTTCGTTAAGGTGTTTTCTCCTTTAACGGATTGCTCAACACTGTCTGCAGACACGCTTGTTGGGTTGCGTGTGTTATCAAGATGTACATAAAAATTTAAATGAACTCACCAATAACCCACATCAGCAAGTAAGTCTTTGTTACTGCCATCTTCACCCTTGAACTTTTCTTCTCCTCCAGCAAACTCCAAGTGAAAACTGTGCTGTCTGCGTTCACAAGGTGAAGTACATTGCCTCTGTTTACTCAGAAAAACTATAGGAACAAGTTTACCACAGTTTGAAAACGTCAGCAGCAGTTCACCAATGTTATCTGCTATATCAGCCTTCTACAGAGCTTAAACCATGACTAATTATAGCTGCATGATCTTGCATCATATTTGTGCCACATTTACAGTCAAGAAATATCAGAAGGTATACTTCCTATTTTTTAATATGTATGAGGGCATGATGAATGAATAAATTAATAAAATCTGGGACCTCATTTCTAAAATTTTAGTAAATTCTAATGGTTGCCCATGGGAATACAACTTGACATGTTTAGTTTCAGCATTTGTAAGAACTAGAATGGTTTAAGGCAGTGTTTCTCAACTCAGGTCCTCAGGACACCCTGCCTGCATCTTATAAAATTTAATTGAAGTAGTAATAATTTATTCAAAAGTAAAGTTGTAGTACAGTAAAAGAAAGGTCTCCAGCAGTTTTTCCACCGGCTGTGTAATTATACCTATAAATGGGTGTTTGTGTGCATGTAAAGACAACAGGAACACAAAAACGCCTCTGATCACATAGCTTCATATTCCTAATAATCTGGTTAGAATGCCCATAAATACCAGTACAGCAAATACAGACAATTAATGATATGAAGAAACAAAAGGCTTATTTCTACAACACAATACACTGAATTTTAAATATTCAGCAAGCTGTTAAAACTTTAGTAAAGTAGATCTGCTTTGATTTTTTTCCTGATTAAAGTAGTTACCAAAAACATAATGAATGTTCATATTTCAGGACACTGAAAAATCATTAAGGGAATATTCAAAAACTACTACACAGACAAGTGTCAGATTAGATAAAGGTCTGGGCCTCTAAATGATAGTGTTTTTACTGTACTGTTATGTAACTGTGATTTCATGCAAATTTATGCAAATATAAAAATAGCTGTCATGGATGAATCACCCAAATTTTTCTATATATGCGTTCATTAAAACATTCATTTTCTCATTTAAATTTTATAAAGGCCACTCTGGAGTATTCCCAGACGTGAGAATCCAGCTTTAGCAGAGAATCTCTCGCTCTTAGTGCATCTGTGAAAAGTGAGAACTTGTTTACATCCTCCTGACACTGTTCCAGCTCACAATATAAGACAATCTATATTATCTTTGATGGAAGGAGGACTCTTGGAAAACTATCATATTAAAGTCACATTTATGCTTTTAAGTAATTTTTACTCTTATTTCCAGTGCTTTGTTTTTATAAACAGCATATACCTATTTATATAGCTGCATCATTATAACCCTAACCCTATCATTCAGTCTGGAGCGATGTTGTGCTCCTGGGCGATGGCTGCCAGCTCCTTCAGGAATTCAGCAAACAGTCACTTAAGTTTGTTTAAAATTTAATTTTTATTTAAATTCTGCATAAAGTTTTCCTTTCATAGTGGCAGCTTGATTTAAAACTTCAGCTGCAGGAATGCTTCTGCAGTTTAAACCAAATGTGTAACACGATTTACAACAAAGTAGTGCAAAAATTCAAGAAAACAAGAAAATTGATTTGCACAGAACCCCACACATACATAGAAAACTTCACATTGATTGTCTTAAAAATAATCTCTTTCAAAACATTTTATAATTATTAACAATTTTCACATGGGGAGATGGGTACATTTTCAAGTGCTGTCAGGAATACATATATGTGCATACAAATTTACAGATTAAAAGCAACATTTTGTATTAATCCTCAATGACTGAGATGATTTGTTCTACATGTTTTGAACTTGAGTCTCTGATCAGCTACTTCTATCACATCTGAGGGAGAAGCACCAGCAGCTATCGTATCATTCCTCCAAACAGCAGTCTGGAGCGATGCTGTGCTCCTGGGCGATGGCTGCCAGCTCCTTCAGGAATTCAGCAAACAGGACGATGGCAAACACTCTGCTCTTAGATTGAGGGGGAATAGTGGGGCAGGGTGGCAAGACACTGAGAGGAGGCAGAGGCAGAGCGTTCTTCATGGAACCATTGGGAAGAGATGGATCCAGGATGATGTCCCCACCTTGAGACTGGAGGCACTCTGAGGGACACAATAGGACATAAACTAAGGTCTGAAATTCTCTCCATGTACATCTCAACAAAAGAGTTGTTACTTCTGACTTTCAGTGTTATGATATCTGTCTTTAGCTTAGCATAAAAACTGGAATCAGGGTAAAACTTATCAAATCTTCCTATTAATAAATCTTATTTCCACAAATCCACTCCCTATACATTTTTCAATGTTTAAGACACCATACCGTAATTCAGAAATGATTTTAACAACTTTTCAGTGATTTTCTATTAAATGGAGCCATCCAAAAAGATAACTGCAGAGCTACACAAGGCTGTGTTTGTGAGTTCATCTGCCATTAACCTCTAAATTTGGCATCTTGGTCCTTAGCCAACAAGAACCTCCAGGCCTCAGTGACCAGAGCAGGGTAGTCTGGTCTGTCCGCCATGTATCGCTCAACCTGCGCATGCACCGTCACCAACACCTACAAATACATGCATACAGATTATTAACATGTAATAGGCTGAAACAGCTGAAGAAGATAAACAGAGGAGATGTGTGTGATCTGCGTATGGACATTACCTGATATAGAGTGCGTACGTTGGGCTGGTTTTGCAAGTTGGTGCTCAGCAGGAAGGATCTCAGGAGAGGCTGTGGGTAGCAGGCCAGCTGGGCCAGGATACCAGTCACCAGCAGATTCACTGCAATAGAGTTTTCTAGAAGGTTCTCCAGTCGGGACAACAGGACACTGATGAACGGACCTTGTGCATTGATGAAAGAGGAAGTTAGTGTATAAAAAATGGCATTCACGGGGAGAGAGGTGTTATTTTTGACTTTAGAAAACAACACTTTCATTTTGAATAAACAAAGTATTTGAATCAAACAGAGTATAAAAAGTGTTTGTAAGTGTGCATGCTACCATTCATTATTTCAAAACACAAGTCACACTTACAAAAAGCATTCTCAAACACGGACCCTAATTTATGAAACCAACTTAGAACTGGCTCTAACACCAGCCCCGAACCAGAACTGTACCAGTTTTGGTAAGAGAGTATATGAGAAATCTGATTTGGTATGATTTTAGTTAGACTAATAACTATTTTAAGGCCTGTTTCAGTCAGATTAACATAATAGTTAACATACTAGGTCAGGTGGGTTTACCTGTAACTGAAAAATGCCTTCAAAAAGGTGTGGGAGGTGGAAGAGTAGGTCTGATTGATTATAACCTTCTTCCATGGCAACAAATCTATTCAACAGTGTTTAATTCCAGTCACACAGACAGACCTGTAAAAGGAACTCCGTGTCTCCTGATGCTTTTCTTCTCATCTTCTTTCTCTTCCTCTTCCTCCTCCATCATGGCCTGTTCCTCGCCTTCCTCCTCTGCATCATCCCACAAAGAACTTAAATCAAACTCATGCTGAAGCTCTTCCACCTCCTCCTCAAGTTTCTGTCTCAGTTCTTGAACCCGCTTCCTGAATGTGCTAATATCATCAGTGACATCATCACAGTCTGGCTCCACCCCTAAAGAGAGCATGAGCTCGTAGTATTGTGACAGAAAGCTGTTGTTGTAGGTGGTTGCGGCTTCGCTATCAGGCAGATTTGGAGACTTGGCATTTGTTGAAGACACACAAAGTTCATGTGGCTCAGGTTCATAATGGCTGTTGGGTGAGGAGTTTGTCTCTAAACATGGCTTAAGTTGAGTTTTGTAATGTTTATGTTGCTGATCTGTCGTGTCTATGTGATTGATACAAGCTGTGAGGCCATTAATGTTGCAGTTTTCCTTAAATGGCTCAAAGTCTGAATCGCTGTCATCAAATTCGTCGATGATGTGATTCTGAGTGTGAAAACCGTTGGTGAAGAAATGTGGCTCTCTCTGTCCAACTATTATCTTTATCTCGTCTTCTTCTTCCAACTTTGTTCTCCCCAGCATCTTCCCATAATCCTCACTCCTCCTCCTCCTCACTGCTTTGTCATAATCTTCACTTCTCCTCCTCTCCTCTTTCCCTCCATCCTCGCTCCTCCTCCGTGTCGACATGATGCTGTTAACTGTGTCCATCACAGTCCTCCCTGTTGTTGTTAACACCGCTGCTATTGTCATTGGAGATGACGCCCACTGTCCGTTTGAGATGTTTCCACGTGAACGTCGTTTCGCTGTTTTGATTCGCTCCAAAATAGCAGCCTTTGAGTCTTTTTGAGCAACAAGATCGTAAACCATGGCATCGTCCTGAAACTCGGACTCCTCCACATACGAGCCTCGCACCAGCTTGGTCGCATTGCGTCGCATTTCCTGGATGTGTCGAGGAGGGAGCGGTGGAGGCAGAGACATAAAACTGTCAGCCTCCTCAGCAAGACAGCCATTTGCTAATGGAAAATTTAACGCCACGGATGAGGAGTCATCTTCGTCTTCAAAAATGTCATCCCACTCCAACTCCAGGGCAGAGCTGGCTCTTCCTGCTTGGTTACTTGTGGAGAGAGTATCTGTGGAGGACGGCGTTGGGGAGAGGAATGAGGGGGGAGGAGTGATTACCAAAGAACAGATGGAGTCACACTTAATTCGTTGAATGAGCTCCTGCTCATCGTCTATGTCATCTCCTGGTGTTTCAGATCGGTACTCTTGAGGCGGAGAGTCAACGCCGTCGTATGGGGCTGACCAGAATTGACAAGCCCTGCAGACAAAACAAAAATAGATGTTTAAAATATTCTACAGCCAATTCATTTAAAAAAAACAAGGTACAAGGATCATCTGAGAATTAACTCTTGTTTAGCATGATAAAGCTAACATTTTACGGACAAGTAAATCTATGTACCTGTTCTGTCAAATTTGCCATCTGATTTTTATGCAGAGGTTTGTGCAGACCTTTAGGTACAATATAAATGGTATGTACAAGACGAGATCATCTAGTAAGTCCATACATCCGTTTCAAATGTGAAAGTTATTGCCCACACACTCCTACATTCGCATGGTTATTTGCCAATAAATCCACTAGAGGGCAGTGCAGAGTTCAGAGTTCACTTCCTTGTTTAGACACGAGTTTCAGATAGTAAACAAGGTGACAATGGAGGAGTTCCTGATAATGCAAATTCCCAGAAGGAGACACAAAAACAGGCAGTGCAGTAGATGGTGGTGGTCTTTGCAGCCACTGAAAACACTGTAGCTTCTTCTTTGTTCTTTTCACTGGTGACATGGCAGCTATACTGTACAACACTGCCCCCACTGTTTTTGGAGGTAGTCTAATGTTTGGTACATTTGTTTTTGTTTTGTCAGGAAGGAAAAACACTCAGACTAACTGCACATGGAAGCAGGATGGCTCCAAATTCTGGAAAAAAAATCATTAGTTGTGCTTCTTCTACTTCATAGTATTACATAGACTTTATATACTGTACCTTTTATATCTTCAAATACTGTTTAGAATTGGTTTACCTCTAAAAAAAGAGGTTCACCTTGACAAATCTGGATGATTTACACTTTTTGCCTCTGTAGTTAAAAATGGGTATATATTTTCATTCAGTGCTTCATCATGACGTCTTCCAGTTTCTATTTTGGTGTAACTGCAATATGTCCACCAGATGGCAATAAAGTTAACACTTTTTTACCAGCATATTGTTGCCTAGAAGAACTTCACCTTCAAAATCGGTTTAATTTGAAAAGTAGAGTTGGGGGAATGACTGCATTGTTGGCATGTTTCTAGTAGTAAATGCTAAATAATTTCTATCCTTATCAACAAAAACATGGCACAGAAAATCACACACTGACCTGTACGAGTTGGAGATGGCCTGCCGGGCGTCCCAGAGGTAATGCAGGTAGTTAACATCTGTCAGGAAGTCTGAACCACGGCAGTAACCAACGCTGTCCGACACAGACAGCTCTGGCACAAACATACAGAATTCATTCAGTACATGTGGTTCATCAGAAGGATTTTCCTCGTGTTTGTACGGTGGTTGTACTGACCTGCTCCTTTGGGCCAGTGGATGTGCTCTGAGTGTGTGTTTGTGTTGTTGAGGTACACTGGGCACCAGGAGGGCATGAGGAGCAGAAAGGAGGCGGCGCTGGAGGAGTAGCAGTCCCTCTGCTTTAAGGAGCAGCGCTGCTTCCTGCTCAGGTGGTTGCAAGGAATCAGATATCTGGGAAGACAAAGGACATTGGTCCAACAGTAAAATAAAACAGCTCCTCTTGACATCATTGTGAACTGTTATGTGCTTGAAGGTTGAAAAGACAACCACAGTGCAGCAGTGGAGCTACAGATGCTCTTTTCAAAAGGTGCTTCAGATGCTTTGTCTTACATTGTTACACAAACTACATCTTATAAATGGCACATTTGTATATTCAGTCTTGCTTTCTTGTTAAATTTGTTCATTTAAAAAGAAAAAGGAACAAAGGAAGGATGCAGATGCCAGTAGAAACATGCCATGCTGAAAACAAACATCTATCTAACCTTTGTCTAAAGGAAGAAACAGTAAAGTAATACAAATAAGACTAAATTAACCTGTTAAAGCACACAAATCACAGCAACAGTATGAATATAAACAAGTGTTAGTTTGAAAGGTGTTGTTTCAAGGAATTGTGGGACAGAATTATTTCCTTTCTTTCATAAAGGATGTTCCAGTGTTTTCTATGCCAAAGGAGATAATAAACTATAGACTTAAACAGCTCTAACTGATGTTTTCAGACTAATTTCACTCAGTTAGAAACCTTCCCAAAGCTAAAAAAAACAGTTCATGCACACCCCAAATTCCTTCCAGCTAAAACAGTCAAAGCAACACTCAATTATAGTCACTGACAACAATACATATAATTTACCCTGGTGGAAGAATTCATAAATCTAAATACAGGGGGGTAAAAATGAGCAGCTCGTGACAACAAATTTATTTTTTGTGCCTTTCTGAATTGATAATAAAAAGCATATAAAAATTATATGTAAAATAGTGTATAAATAGTTACAGTAAAATGATAAATATGATATGTCTTCAGTGAAAGAATATTATAATAATTAGGTGGAGCAGTTAATTCATTTTGAGGAAATTTATCCTGCTGATCCAAATTATAGCCTCATTTAAGCGTGACCTTCACAGCTTTATTGTCTAAACTTTTCAAATCTTTCCTTAACATCATGATGCTTTCAAATGAGGTCAATAAAAGAGATGAGGAAACAGGAGAAGTGAGTCCAAACATATCACAGCTCAGTACTGCCCTCTGTGAGTTGTGAAGGAGAAGTATAAAACCTCAAGTTGTCCAAAGGGAGTAACCTGAGAAATAGCTTTACTAAAAAAAAAAAAAAAAAAAAAAAGGAGTTTGTTTTGCATTGTTCAGATTTCCCAAATTGTTGACTTCAGCTTTACAGAAGGAAAAAGATTAAATGTTAAGTTTGCATCTTGAGACAAGCACCACACTGGACTTATAACTAAGAGCTATGAACAACTGGCTTCTTTTTGTAAGATTTAGTTTTTTTCAGGACCTGCTGGCTTTTATTAAACAACCAGGAAGCAATGACAGAAGGAAGGAAGGAAGTAGGAAGTAATTGAGAGGAGAGGAGGATGATCTGTAGTAAAAAGTCACAAGTTGGGGAACTCAACCACCCGATGTCTTGATAACTTGTTCTTGAAGAAATCTATTTGCATACTAGCTAATAAATTACTGGATAAAACCTTTGTGTACTTATGATGTGTTGGGCTAAGTGTGGGTAACACGCTGTGTTACCTACCTGAACACCAGCTGCAGCATCACATCTTCACAGAAGAGACCAATCAGAGTCCTGAACAGAGCCAGCGATACCGTTCCCAGCTGAAGGGCAGGAGGGAGGTGGAGGGTCGTGAGTTGCAGAGGATGAAGCAGCTGCAGGCGCTGTTACGACTGTGTGTGTGTGTGTGTCATACCTGGAAAGGTGTGTTGACCCTGCTGACCAGAGTGTCCAGGATGTGGACGTTGTCATGTTTGTGGAGCAGGATGAAGGATAGGAAAGTCTGCAGGAGGGCGGGCTCAGAGATGGAGCGCAGGAAAAGATCCAAGTACGCTGTGGTGGTCATCACCTCCTCCACCGTCAGCTACACACACACACACAACTCATTATGTGTGAAGGAATGTGATTAAACAATAATTTTGTCTATTTACTTTTATATCAATATAAACAATAGTTGAAAAATAAATGTGTTTTTCCCTCTCTGGTGGCCTGGAGGGCCAAAAAAAAAAAACACCATTTATGTGTGATACCACTGATTTTCTTTCCAGTCTGATTGTGATAGAGTGGGACACTCTGGGGGGAATAAAATAAAATAACTAGGAAACATAAAAGACTTTCAGACACAGATAAGTCAAATTCAAGCGATCTGATACAGATTCTTTGTACAAATACCTCATGTCACTTTCACAGCAGCCTCCTCTGAGGGGGGAGAAATTAATAGTTTACATGTTTATAGAATTCTTTGTGACTCAAACTGAAATTACCAGTAAAATAAATTAATCATAATTACACATACGTAGATAGCCTGAAATATTTTACAATTGCATCCCTGTTTTTGTTTTAATTGCAATAAAAAAGTTGTTTTTACCATCATCATTTAAAATATCTTCATTCATTCTACCTGCTCCTCTTATGCATAAAATGTTGTGGATTTGAGTGTTTTGTGCAGAAGAGATGCAGAAGTCCTCCTTTTTAATGAGAGTACACACACAGACAAAAGGGATAAATGTGCATAAAAAATTCATAAAAGCTGCAGTAGTGCTTGTTATCTCTGAGTGGGGGTGCTCTCTGGTTTGTAGTTAGGTTTTTCCGAGTGTTAAGGGTAAAATCGTGTTTAGGTGTGTTGCTGTGTTTTGCAGCTCAGGTGGGATACCTTGTGCAGAGCAGGAGCGAGTACAGGAACAAGGAAGCCGTTGTAGATGTAATTCAGTAACTGGGAGCGGATGGAGGGATGAGCCACCTGATACAGACAGACAGACAGCAGGCCTAAAAATAGAGCACTTCTGAAAAAGCTGTAACCCTTGTTGCATGCTTGTGTCTGAGCGGCACGTTACCTTGGTAACAGCACTACAGAAGTCCAGCGAGTGCAAGAAGTGGACGAGAGCTGGAACCTGTTGACACAAACTCTGTTTAAGTGCCATCGCTGTGCATCTATGTATTCATGCTCATTGAGATGTCTCCTCAAGTCCTCATTCAAACATCACTTCAGTTTATCCACAAAAACATCTATTCAAGGATTTCATGAGAGGAAACTTTCTGGCTCTAGTGATGTGATTTTAGCAGCTTTGAATGAAATACAAGAACAGCCAGAACATGGACAAACACATAACCCCTAAACATGAATAAAATAAATGTGGGAAGTTTTAGTTTGCATAACACACTAAACGATGGAGGTGAACAGCTCACTGGAACGTTAACATTTCTGTTGTCATGGTTACCTGCTGCCAGTCAGCCTGGTCCAAACAGTGCCAGTCATCACTGTAAACCTGCAGCCGGGCTGGAAGAGACGAGTACAGCCCAGACAGACCTGTGGCTAGCACCTGTTGACACACACACACACACACACACTCAGGTGAGTTTATATGTTTACTTTAAGGTTCTCGTTTACATACTAGTGACCAGTTAGACCTGAATGTTTGGAGACCTGGTGGCTCTGACATGCTGATGTGATTCTTTATTTTCTCTCTAACCATGTAAACCATGCAGAGAATTAAATGAAGAACATAACACATAAGACCTGTTGAAATGAAAATGGAATGAGAATGAAAAGAGGGAAATTACAATGTTGTAGAAGTTTTTTTTTTTTTATGTTTTAATCAATGCTTATGAGGTCTTAGCCAGAAACATCCACCAACACATTCAAAACACTAAACATGTTGTTAAACTGTTCATCTCTATAGTGGGAAGTTGGACTGAAGATACTGTGGTGGTCCAGCACCTTATTAATGGTAATTTCTGTTGGTCTTTCTCTTCTTTTGTCACCTGTTTGTACACAACACATGAATACACACAGGCTTTTTGTGAAAATTAAAATTATAAGTGGATTAGCAAAGCACAGGGGCAGATATAAACAGTGCCCGTGGCCTGGAGGATGTTGGTTTGATTCATTCATGTTACATAGCTGGCTGAAATATCTTTTAATGGAGCAGGTTGATGTGTGAGGGAAAGCAACACAAAGACTCATTTTGTGGCTCAAGCTAAGAGGAAATAACAAACATGGGAAAATAGCTAACAGCAGCATCCAAAGATAAAAAACAGCATCTATAGTTTCCTTTTTAACTAAGACACTGGCTAGTTTCTTGCTACCAAGCATGAGTAGCTGATCTAACGCTGTGACTACAGCAAACAGCCTGAAAGTTAGAGCTGGAACATGAAACATGAGAGAATCTCCATCCCACAAGCTCCACTTAGACATGAAAAGTGAAGCTTGGTCTTTCTAGGTTTTTGCTTAATGTTTTAATATGAGTGTAACAGTTGTCAAAGTGGTGAATAATCTCACATTCATACATAAAACTGCTCCTATTACAATGTTCTTAAAGGTTTCAGGGGAAACTGTGGAGCTCTTTCTTGGCTGATGGTGTTAAATATCTTTTAGGATTAGTGTTTACACTCATCAACACATCTGAAGAAATAATTTAAATGTTGTTAGTTTTGTGTCATAATGTGTAGCTGGTTGAAAAAATCCACAATAAACTCCCAGTTTGTGCTAACTTTTCTCTTCTTCTACAACACCTGCTACTTTATGGGCAGCAACTGGTTTCGATTGCTTCCATGGTTCTGTGTGATAGTCTAATCTAGCAGTGTAGGCAGACCCCTCTTGAAGTCATTGTGTTCAGGCTTGAAATAATCCAGCTAATGACCCCGTTTCTAAGAAGAAACTTTCCATTTTACACTGTGATCACAGTAATCTTTAAACAGATTTCAATACTGTGCAAAAATGTTGAAGGTCTTTCTTTCCTCATAGTTTGACTTAAATATTTTCTTGTCTTTTTAAAGTTGTCCTCAGCAACAGTTGTTTATGTTTTCTGAAGGTCTTTTAAAGTTTTTATTTAGATTTAGATTTTTTTTTATTGATTTACAGTCCGTGTAACATATCATTTTCAGAGGAATCTTTTGTTTTGATTTTTGTTTTGGCTACTTTATACTGACCTATGGATCATTCAAGCATAAAAAAGACAAAGAACTGAAGGAATGAACCAGCGTTTTTGTCTAAACATATCAGTCAACTTTGCAAATAATCTAATTTAAAATAAATCTTTAAAAACTTTTTTAGTAGCAGCCTGTCACAGAGACAGTTTTCCCATTTCTTTGGCTAAGAAAAAGATAAATATCTAGCAATGATCTGACACAGGACCTGAGAGATGATTGTTGTTCACTGAGGCTGCTGTTCAGAAATGGTCTCCAGGAATGGATGACTGGCAAGAAAGGACAGGTCTGATGGAGGGATGAATCCTCCCCAGAAGCAGAGCTCAACATTATTGAAGCAGTGTGGGATCATCTGGACAAATAACAGAGAACAAAAGGCAGCGGCATCCAAAGAAGAGCTTTGGAAAGTCCTTCAAGAAGTCTAGAGCACTATTCCTAAAGACGACTCAAAGAAATAACAAAAACCTGCAAATAGCTTCTCTGAAATTGTTAATTTAAACTAAATACAGAATTTCAAGCTTCCATTAATGTTTGCATAAATTTCAATATATTGCTGAACCTATTGCCTGTTTTCTTGACAGTTTATAAAGGAATAAAAGATGGATAAAGAAGTTTCCAGCATTGTGGATGTTTAACAAATGAGCTTTAGATGTTTGTCTTGTTGCAAAGTTTTTATATTTTTATAAGTAGTTTCACAACAAGAGGAAAAAAAACAGCAACAAGTATCAGAAAATGCTCTGAAAGATGGAGGATTAAAAGAAGGAAAACAAAGGGACAGAGAGAAAGTATCATCATCATCATCATCATCACAATAGGAAACATCAGCAGCAGCTGTGGCGCTGTGGTCATCAGCTGCAGTCTGGACTCTCCTTCAGCCATCAGGCAGCCGTCCAATCATGTACAGACTTGCTAATCCCTCTCTGTGGACGGGCCAATCTCACGCTGATTTACTAATCTGCTCTCTACATAAAGATTGAGGTCAGAGGGTGGTCACATGGGCTTAAAGCTGACGCACACACAACACACACAAGCACGCACTCAGGTGGCACATGCTCACATGCCTTTGCTTGTCCTCACACATGCACACCCCATGCCAACACACACACACGTCTTTATTTCTCACTAACAGTAAAATCAGGAATTAGCGGCGGTGGAGCCAACATGGCCGACACAGCGTTAACAGCTGAAAGACAAAACAAAACAAAACCTTTTATTCTAGTCTTTTAGGAGGTTTTGTTCATTTCTAGTTTTCATTTTTTATTCTTCTTCTTTTTTACTCTTTAATAATTGTTTTTAGCATCACTGAAATTTAAAAGAGAAAAAAAAAAATTGGCCATTTTTTTCTTTTTGGTTTTTCCTCATTAGCTCCTTTTGTATGTGTTCCTCTCCTCCGCCTGTCACTCTGTAAACAATCAGTCCCATGAGGCAGCAGCATGAGCTCATTAGTTTATTATATAACTTGTGATAATGAGATTACAGTGCAGAGAGGAACTGAATGGGGAATAGAGCTCATGAACAGTGGCTTAAAAATGAAGTACTGATTCCATTCATGTAAACATTCGCCTCATTCATAAAAATCTGTTTAATAATTACCTTCTTGTTGTTCTTTGTGTGTGTGTTTGTGTGTGTGTGTGTGTGTGTGTGTGTATGGGGGGGGTGTCTTGGGGACTCTTGTTTCAGTTTACTGCCACACCAGTAATGACTGTAGTTTGTTTTCTACACATGAAACAAAATACCAGACTGATATTGTCTATGTGTAGATAAACTAAAATGAAATGTATATTTGTACAGAAGTTGTTGTCTCTTGATCTCTTTAAGCAGATCTGTAATTATTTGGGGTTTCATATCATTTGGAGCAACAAAAATTCATTTGAAGTGATCAGCACTGACATTAATTTTATTAGATTATTAAATAATATAACTCAGTTTAGTGATGGAGTTCATGAATAATAAAGTATGCTTTCATGAATGTTTTTCTTTTCTTTTTTAAATAAAAAGGTTTTACAACATTTTAAAAAGAAAAACAATTGTACATACAAACAACAAATGTACACTACATACAAACAAACAAACAAAATATGACATAATTATTTAGAAAAGAAACACAAGTACTTTGTTTCTGACCTTCGTATTACTAAAAAGCTGTGGAAAAAGTATGAAAATAAATTGATTTACAAATTATTTATAGTTGTTATAACCAATGTAATGAGTTGAAAAGAAAAAATTAGTTTAATACTCGTGAACTTCATTGTCATCGTTTAATGGTTGCACTTGATTGACTTACATGGATTCAGAGTATTTATAATAGCATAACTTTTATCAGTGACCCCTCCTGAAACACGTCTGTATACACAGACTAGTCTGTTAATGGTCTCCCAGCTAATGATGTCAGAATGAAAACCAAGCCACAGACAGAAAAAGAAAATGTCCAGGTTGTGTTGTGTTGGGACACCCACACTTTTCATGGTAAGAGAGTCCAACACCCACACTTTTTTTTTTTTCTTTGCACAATTTTGTGCAAACATTGCTGCTTCAGTCATGTCTGCCTCCTCCCACCTCCCTCTCCTGTTGCTCCTTCAATCATGATGTGCCTGTCGGGGATCAGCTGATCGGCTTTTCTGTCGCAGGTACCGTATCTCTGTTTTTTTTACCTTTCAGCTCGTGTTGAGGAGGAAGAAACCAGCAGGATATTGATGTGAAACTGTAAAACGTTTTATTTAGATAGTCTATTGTTTGCATTTATTTAATATAATTGTCATTATTAGCTGAGGTTTGCGGGAGCCCCAGCAATAAAATCTGATGGATCAGGTTCAGATACGTAGTTCGAGTAAAACAGCAAGATGAAGCAAGGCAGTGTCTTCTCTAAATCATTGGTTTACCTTTACCAAGGGAAATTAACAACAGGTTCTGAATTACAAATCAGAGCAGGACCATTTTCTCCCCAGGTGATTGACAGGTAATAGAAAGTATTTATATGCAGGGGCGGGTCTAGAAAAGTTTTGATGAGGGGGCACTGACCAGGAAAAGGGGGGCAAAAATGAGTTTTGTTTTGTTTTGTTCAGCGGTGTGATAATATAAGTAGCTGAAAACTTACAGAAGAAAAGAGGATGTACAAAAATATAAATGAAACTTTGAGCTCAGTCATTTTTTTTTATTTCAGGTTTGTCAAAGAATAATTTAGCTAACATCATTTAAGAGTCGACAGAGTACTACTAAAAATATCTAAATCTTTTCTGATGGACAATTTGTTTTTATCTAATAATAATTTAGTTGTATATAAGCTGTCTTTCATCTTTCTTTTGTACTAGTTGTACTCCTCTGTACTTTTTTGTTTGATCAAGAGCCCATTGAACCTGTTTTCCAGCTTGTCTTGAATTCTCAGAATCTCAGTCTGAGGTCTCTTGTATACAAAACCAAGATTAAAATAAAAATTTAATTAAAAACATAATACAGGTGACAGGTGTTCAGTGATGTTCCAGTCATTCCTGACAGCTGACAGCTGACAGTCGGCTTGGCTTTAGGTCTAGAAAACCAAGGAGGGATTTCTGCTAAATTCTCTGGCAAACCTGGAGCTGCCTGAACCCTGCGGTCTGTCTCTGCAGAGACCTGATCTGATGTTCTACATCCAGCCAATTTTAGCTTGAGCATTAATAACAAGGAAGATGCATCAAGTTAGGATTGTTCATAGGAAAAAATAACCTGTCAACATTACTTAGAAGTGCCCTTACGTTTTCTTCAGTGTTTAATGTCAACATCAGACCGTGAATCTATCGTTACTGTAAACATACAACCAGGGGAAATTAAAGAAAGAACTTAAACCTACTAGGCCAAGCTAATCTCGAGCAAATGCCTGACATTTTTATGGATAAAATGACCTTCCAGCAGACTTAAAATGACCATGAAAGCAGACAGTCTGAGGAGTGGGTGTCTCTTCGGCTGCCTTGGAGTAAACCATCAAGGTTTGGTATTAAAAGACTTGTTCGCCAAAGACTCATAGTGTTCTTGCTTTTTCATTAGTAACTGATTACTTACAGGACAGAAGTATGTGTTCTCTGCGATGTGCTGAGCGACTCGAGGTTCGGAGGCCGACAGAGACATGATGAGCAGCAGAGCGTCTCGAGCCTGTTGGCCCACCAAACCTTGCCTGGAGGAATAAGAGAAAATATGAGTCGTATTTGTTGTACACTTCATTGTAAATGTGTCACAGCATCTTACAGTACAGCTATATGAATCTCATATCAATGTAACTTAAATGCATGCATACAATAAATAATGTATAAGCCGTTTGTATAAATGTTTGGTGTGTGTGTGTATAACAGGGATGTCGGGATTATACATTTTATTGGTACAATTATTGTCAGAGAAAAATCACAATTTTATGATTATCACGATTATTATGCATTAGTTAATTTCACAACATTATAAATGTGTAAAATCACACAAACACTCCTCATAGGTCTTTAAGTTTGATATATTTCTATCTTTTCATGAGAACCTTTATAAAAACAAAGTAAAATTATTTATTTATTTATGTGTGTATGCATTTATATATTA
>JBAFTA010000006.1:5041212-5056016 GCA_036919975.1 Melanotaenia parkinsoni | reverse complement strand
ACTATAATGTTTAAAAATACTCCTGCAGGATGTTTCATCAAGCCTGATGTTTAAATCAAACCCTTGACTTTTGCATGACTTTTATTGTCTGCAAATTTTATTTTCATCCACAAACATATTAAATTCCTTGTTTTTCTTGACTAACAACTCCAACTTGGACACCTAAAACCAGTAAAATGTCGATTTAAGTGTTCATAAATACAGAACACCTTTATGTTTATTAAACATGTTTATTTTCTTCCTGTTAATTAATCATCTAAACCTGTAATCTGTCCATTTACAGCACAACCAGAAGCAGGGTTGGAGCCAGAGGGAAACCAGCACCTGCTAAAAACTGATTAGGCCATAAACTCCCTCTATTGAGTAAATTGTGCTGACTTGTATCAAATTAGTCCATTTTAACTGTAGCACTAGAAACACAAATAATGTAATGACCTGCAGGAAATGAGAGAATAAAGGAGGAATATAATTCAGTTTGGGTCATTAAAACGTGTAAAACTCTTATTTCCACATCATATACATGAAAAAATACCAAATGGAGTAGGAGGTAAAATGATTATGTGTTCTAGTTTTTCTTAGTTACCCATAGTATAAAAATGGACTTGAAGCAATCTCCCAAAATCAGGGAACTTCCAACTTCCCAATCCAACAAGGCTGCCCCAGGTATTAAAACTGGATGAACAAATTGTTTATTACCTCTGCTGTCAGACTGTGTCTCATTAAATCGGACTGTCCGGCTTCTATCGGTAATATAATGCTGAGGTGTAAAACAGGCGCAAAACACAACAAAATGTGCTGCTTTTAACTGGTTTTGCTAATAATAGCTGGTTAGGGAAAACAACGGTGAGCGGTGCTACTGGTTTGTCAGCTTGCTACAACACAGTTACCTCAACTGTGACATCATTCCCAACTCAAACTTCCAAATTCCAAGGTTAATGGAATGTAGCACGAAACTGCACAGAATTCCAAGAAAAGGAGCTCACCGTTCTGCTAAAGGTTCCCACGGTGATATGATCGTTGATATTAAATTTTGTTCCTGCGTGGCCTCTGACTTCTAAAAATCCTGGATTCACCACTGATTTACAATACAATGTTGTTCTTTACTACTTGATTATATTTTAGTCTTGTCTAATAACCATTTATATTATTCCATTGAGCTCCACAGTTAAAAAAGATGGATTACAACCTGGGCAGCTGCACTTTTAAAATACATTCCCAGCTCTCCTCCATCTTAAAAAATGACTGCATGTGAAAATCAGCCTCCTAGGATATTATTATTTTACTTTATGTTAAGCTCAGTTGTTGAGAAGAAGTTACACATTTTTATTAAATTATTTTAATTGTTCTGCTTAATGAAAAGCTCAGGCAAGGTCATATTATTCCAGCCAACCGTTCATTTCATTGTCAGTAGATATTTACCATAAAAAATTGTGTGCTATGATAACTGACTCATTATTTTACTAATGAAACAATAAAAACAGTTAAATTCTTTTTAAGAGAATCTAAACAAAACAAATATTGTACTTTAAGGATGCATGATCCAACTTTTTGGTATTTTTGTTTAAAAACTGATGCACCCAAGTGGTCGCTATGACAAGAAGCACATAAAACAACTTGTTTCTGGTTCTAACTAGCAGCCCAACAACAGATTTTTGCCATCTAAAGATGTCATGATAGTTAATAAGTGTTTTATGTTTATATACAGCATATTCAGAGTGAATTTTGCAGGATATCAGTAACTTAGTGGACATTATGTACATTCAAGTGCATTGTGACGTCTGTGATTTGATGTTCTGCTGCTGCACAGCAAAATCTCTGCAGGAGAAGATAAAAGTCTTTTAATCTCTTCCACTGTGTATTTTTTACAGGTTTGTTTTAATTTATAACAGTAGCAGAGCAGAGTAGTCAGCTGTGAAAGCACTGAAACACACCATCATAGGGTGTGTTAGTGTGCCCAGGTTAATGAGGGTCACTGGACCGTGGGAGAGAGAACTGGTTCACCTTTGTAATACCGCTCAGGTGTACCAGCATTACTCAGCACAACATCCCAGTTTTGAAACAAAGGAAACTTTAAAACAACATGCAGTCTGTTGGTTTTCTGTTTCTAAACATATTCTGTTGAAATTAGTCCACTTCTTGGTCTATTTTATGTATTTTTAGGTGCTGTCATCTCTTCATTTAATCTCAGTTCTCAGTCTTCTGCTCTAATCTGAACTATTCCATCCCTCTCTTGTTAGTAAGTCTACTGTATTTACTCTAATTTATTTTCATCTCACAGTTATCACCTTGTGTTTTTGTATAAATGAACTCTAAAATGAAACACACACACAAGTATGATGTCTGGGTATTACCCTCAACACAGTATAGGTCGACCTGTACTGTGCAGTGAGTTAACAGACGTTTCTTACCTCGACAGTGTCCTTTAACTGTTGCTTCTTTTAACAAAAGTAAATAGAAAGTCGATAAAAACTCTGTTACAGTCCTGCAACGAAAATAAATCCTGAGGTTTGTTGTTTAAGAGCCGGCTGGCTGAGTCGTTACTGAGGCTTTACGGCTCAGTTGTCAATCATCCTTCTACTGACCGCGAGGTCAGCGTCTAGCTCCGCCCACTAGTACAATGAGCCACGCCCCCAGAAAGGAGGCAAACATGAGATTACTGCTAATTATTACTACAAACAGACCAGACTAGGACCTTATATCGTTTATATATTTAGATTATTTTTCCAGCTTGTGTTAATGTCCTCTATAATTATGGTAATGGCACACACATGACACACAGGTCATATAAACCCCAGTCAATCTCATCCTCATCATCTGCTTCACAAAATGACCTCATTTAATGTAAAAATCAGTTATCCTTGTTTTTGTTTTTTTGTTTGTTTGTTTTTTTGTTGTTTGTTTCATTAATTCTGCATTTAGTCATACTGGCACTGCCTTATTTAAGTCCTAATATTTAATGTAAATATTGTAACTTTATTTGTTTTTAGCTAAATGAAGCATCCCACAATTATTCTAAAACTTAAAATTTTTTTAAGTATAGTGTAAATATGGGGTTAATGATAAAATTAACCTTAGCTCACAACAAATTAATCTTAAGTCTATCTCCATCTGCCACCCCTGCTTCTGTATTGCTTATGTGTGTTGGCTTTAGTAATTAGTTTTGCTGCGAATGCTCCATAAAAGAATGATCGTTTTTGTCTTTTATTAAAATGTCATATAAGTATATAAGAATTTTCCTGCTCAGATCTACTTCAGAGATCATTGGTTGCAACGTCTGTCGCTTTTATTCATCACTGGCTCCATCTAGTGGCCAAGACCTTAAACTACAACTAAAATATAATTTACTCTTCTAAGCTAATGAAAAGTTTTCATATTCTTAATTTTAATTATAATATCTTCAAGGCCAACATTGTAACAACGTTTGTTTAGGTTTCCCATGTACAACACGACATCCTATTTAGGGAGTTTTAACATGCTCTTTCAGGAATTTGTCCACCCATCAGATAAAACATGATAAAGTGAAAAGCAAAGTAGAAAATAAATAAAATCCAAGAAAATCCCTCCTAGGTATTACTGTAGCTGAAGCACAAATGAAAAGATACTCCCCTCAGTGACAGCAGCTGCTAGTCTCAACTTGTCAATATCAGTTTACATTCCTACAATGTCATCCTGAGTCTATCTTCCTCTGTTAGTGATGTGATGACTGCTTTGATATTTTGCCATGTCATTTATTGTACTTTTATTACCATAAAGGAAGTTCTATATGCAGAGGCTTCAAAGAAACAATACACAGACTTACAGGGCACTTCCCTCTGTAATAATTTGCATATTTTAATATGTTCATGTTGTATTTTTGCATTTATTTAAACCCTGTACAACAACTGAAAATGGGTGCAATACAGTTTGTTCCAGACAGAAATATGTGCAGGTGCAATTATTTCTTGAAATAAATGCAAGTGTGAATAGAACAGTATATACTGTTTCCCTGCTTTAAGCATGGCTTCTTGAAAGCCACCCATCCATGGAGACTTAGCCAGGAGATCAAATGCATCTTAGGTCTTGTGCTCACTTGTTTCTTCATAATTTTTATAGATGCACTGCATATCATGCTGAAATATGACCCATTTTCAGCTAATAGCTCTTTGAGTCATCTTGTTGTTGAAGAAATTTTATTTCGTGCTTGTTTCACTTTATCTAGCATTTTTCATAGATAAAACAAAGGAATGAAAAATATTACGTGTCGTTGTGATTTGCTGTTAAAAAAAATGTCTAAATATAAAATCTAAAACAGTTTCTCTGCTAAGTAGTCTATGCAAAGAAACAGTGGTTCATCCCTTGAATTAAGTTCCTTTTTATGCTCAAATTATTTATAGTCAGTGTTAAAAAAGAAAAGAAAAAGCTCTCATCTGAAAATGCTAGACGCACCTGACTAAATGTGTGTTTAGTAATAATTTTAGTTACTGTGTGTGTGTTTTGTGCTTGTGTTTAGGTTTTTCTGGGCTTGTTTGTAAAATGTTGTGTTTCTGAGCCTGTTTTGTTTCTTTTAGTCTCTTTTATTTAGTGCGTTTATCTATCTGAAATAACTTGTGGCTGTTTTATTTCCCTGTTATCGTCGTATGATTGATTGATTTAACTCTGTGGTTGAGTATCTGTGGATGTGAATACTTTCGCGTCTTTTTTATTTTTCATTTTATCTGTTTTGTTTGGCGTCTCTTTTTTTTTTCTTTTTTTGTGACGTCACTGACTGAGCCGCAGCGCGTGCGGATCTGTTTTGTGAGAGCTCGCGACCGGGGGGGAAACAGGGAAGCTCGGAGAAAGTCGGCTGAAACCCAAAGCAACGACAGTTTGTGCTACTTCAGCCGCTGTTTTTAACAGTTTTACACCTCGACATCTACTAGACACGAAGGAAAAGTGTTTAGCGGACTCTGGGAGATATCGCGGCCTGAAAAGTTGACGGTTGTTCGGGTGAACTTGTCTGCGACTTGTTGCTGTTGTGGTGGATATTAGCGACGACGGGAAAGCCGCAGGAGGAATAATGTTGCCGCTGTCCCTGTTCTGACCCAGCTTCATTTCCCTCCCAGACACACGGGAGAAAGACAAGAGGGGATACAGAAGTAAAGAAATAAGAGATAATAACAAAGAGAAAGGGGGGAGAAATGGCCGAGGCAAGGTCAGAAGAAGAGGAGGAGAGCATGAGGAGAGAAACTCGGGAACAAGTGGTCCGGAGACAGCCAAACAGCTCCGGAGGTAAAAGCTGAAAATGCTAATTTGAGTCGCATGTTTAAGTGTTTGCACCTGCTATCATTGCAACATATCGATTTCTTCAGGGAAAACAAGCTGCCACACTTGAACAAACTGGCTTAAGACTTTAAATACATAGTTAAAACTGGAATAAGAGATTAAAATAACGTGCTATATTTCTATATTCCTCTGATATCATGTATGTGGAACACATACAGAGCACATCTGTTTAAAGTTATGGCACTTTTTAGCTACTGAAAGATCATATACATTCCTTTACTATCCCATTTTCTGTTGATTTCTGAGTATTTTAGTAAAATATCAGTACTAGTAAAAGGTAAGAAGCATGTAAAAATCAGCTATGCACCAAATAGTCAGTAGTCATAAATCTATATTATTTTAGGATTCATGTCTGATCCAAGTCAAGTTTGGTAAATCTTCTTTCAAACATTTTGACACAATTTTTCATGGAAGAAAGACTGAAGGCAACTTTTTGTTTTTAGAATTGATTGATTTATCCATATCTTCATTAGCTAAAATGGAAAATTGTTTTAAATATTCGCGTCCGGCTTGACAAACAAGTACATTTAACCTGCTAGTTTTAAAGTTGTAACATTTTAAGCATTTTATGGACCAAAACATTTATCAGCCAACAATCAAGTGAATATTTCACAGATTCTTGAGATACAAGAAATCTGTTTTCAAGCTCAAATATTTTGCATTATTGAAATGAATGGTTTACACCTGAGCATGCTTGTGAAGCATGCACAGGTGTGTGATAAGTGTTAGAAAAAAGTCATATGGTATGGGTATGGGTGTAGACTATTTTAGCTTAAAGCCATGAAGTCTTCCATCAGCACGCAGGCGTATCAGTATGAGGGTCAAAGTTCCCACACAAATGTAAATCCAACCTTGAAGAGACACTAACAGTGCAAGCCTGTGCCAAGATGTACAGCCATTACTTTAAATGGCAAGTCTCCCTCGTTGTCTCCATGTCTGTGGCTCATTCAGGAAAACAAAAGTAATAATTCGATGTTTTGACTGTTAAGGTTATTCTTTGTAACTGCATGAGCAAGACTAGTGTATAATTACAGAGAAAGCCTTCAGATGACGCCTTCAGTTGTGCCCTCAGGCCAGGGTGGATATCTTTGTGGGAAAACTACTGCGTATGTCTAAACACCTTTTTAAGTGATTACATGACACACTACCAACTATTTTAGTTTTAAAGCACCTGTTTTGCTTTTCTTTGTGGTTGTTTTGCTAACCTTTTTAATTACCTTGTACGTTAACAGTGTTTGACTGAGTTGCTGGGTTGTTGTGCTGGATATTATTGGAGCAATTACAAGCCAGAGGGAGGATAATGACATTAGTGTCATCAGTTTATCAATTATTTCCACTAAAATAATATGTAATACCAAAAGAGGCCAGATGTAGTTTACTCTAGACTGCTATGATGTTTTTAGATGCATAGTTAGCCTCACCAACAACTTAAAGTTTTTTGAGTTTAACCTTTAGTTAAAAAATGTAGAAATTTGACTCTTTTCGTAGCTACCGTAACCTCTAATTTGTTTATGAGCAAATTTTTGCTTAATTAATTGACAACATTGTTTATCTGGGAAAAATATGCCTAGTGAGAAAAACTGGATTAGCTTAGTGCAGTAAAACAATCAGCACCTGCAGCATAACTAAAACTACGTTCACTGCTGCTCTCAATGATCAAATTAGATTTTTTTGAAGAAATCTCTTTTTTTGTGTGTGGTTTAGATTTTATTCACACTTTAGTTTTGTACACGTCTCTGAGGTGACCAACATGTGCAGAGGAAGACGTGATCATGCAGCACACTGTGTTTATGGAGGTAAATATGGATGTTTGCTTGTTAGTGTGTCAGTTTTGGAGTTTTTGTGCAATCAGAGCTGAAAAAAAAAACATGTTAAACATTGTTCTGTTCATTTTTTACATTCAGTCTGACCATTGTCCTTCTCATGCCAATGACATAAAAGCCGAATGAAATCATCATGACCATTCAGACTGAGTGTGTATCAGATATAGCACCACATATGAAAGTGGCCTGGGTTGTATTTGAAAAATATCTGATTTGTGCTGTTCAGACTGTCATTAAAAGATCAGAGATGGGGCACATATGGCAACAAAGTCGGATTATTTTTTGCTTGCTGTGTGATTTGAGTCTTAATCATATAAGTGTGCCCAGTAAAGGCCTGCAAGAAATCCACATAGGAGCAAGTTTAAGGAGGAAATTAAGGCTCATCTTACTGATGTTGCTGTGTATTTGTCAAAGGAATTTGTTACAGTAATATGTCATTTGAAAGTGTTAAAATGTTCAGATTTTGGCCTTCCTTAATTTATTTCACTTGTTTGCCGTAGTCATCTAGCACCTGTTTTCCCAGCAGAAAGCCGGAGCTTTGGCTGTCAAAACACAAGTAACTGGTTCATAAAAAAAGGTTCACAAAACCAGCACTGGAACCGCTTATAAATGTTGTAGAAACTGATTATAGAGATGATCAGTTTCTAAAGGATAGAGGTTTGTATCTGAGAAACTAATATTTGTTTTTAAGTTGAATCATCATTGCAGCTTTGCTCAAATATCCTCTTGATAAGTTAGCAGACCTCTTGTTTGGCTAATAAATTGTCAGAAAACAGGTGCGTCACAGTTTCTCACGAGCCAAATTTGTGTATTTCACCTACATCTTCTGCCAATAATGTTTAAAATGAACATAAAAATATAAAATGAAACTTCAAAACCAAGTGTAATTTTTACTTGTCAAAGTGGTTGATAAATTTTCTGTTTAATCGATGGATTATCCAGATGTTTAAACACTAAATATAAGGGAATGGTTGCTCTGCAGACAAATGTGACTTTTTTGTGACATTTAAGTGACCCATGCATGGTGGTTTTTTATTTTTTTTTTTTATTTTTTTTAATGACAGTCTCAACAAAAATCAGTTCTTTCTTTATCTGACCCAAGCCACTTTTATATTGACTCCACTGTATTTCAAGGCAACATAAGTCTGAACAGATGCATCACATTTCATCCAAATTCTTCATTGAAGTGAGACAGACGTCAAACGTCTGCACCAGAGGAGGCAGGAAATAGCAAGACTGAATATTAACAATAACAAAACAGTATTATATCATCATTTTGTTGACAGATATTGTATAACACGTGTGGCATGTTGTATTTATGTCCGTAAACAGCATGCTGTGTAACATTGCATTGTCTTCTGCACATGAGGTTCATTTCAGAGCTGTAGACTTACAGGCGTAGAACATTTAAGTTCATATGTGAACAACAAAGGGAAAAAAAATCAGATCTCAATAACACACAAAAAAAAAAAAAAACTGAATTAAGCATTAAGACCTGCTGTTAATGTAGTCTTGTAAAAATCTTTGACATTTTACATTTATTGCTATTTTACGTCATATCACCGTTTACAGCACTTTAGCTGTCAAACATTTAACTGAATAAATATATCGTTGCGTATAACAATAAAACTTACAAAACTTCCTTTCATACAGTGTCCTGAATGTGACGTTATATAATAGTCATTAAATTTTACCTCGTAAAAAGGCTGCTGTGGGATTTCCAGGGAAAAATAACAGGATGGATGTGTTGTCCTGCTGTCCAGCCTTCAGTACAGGAAGTAGCAGCATTCCTGGAAGGAGAAATAATTACACTACAGACACGGTTTTACATTTTGATTTTAGTTCTGTCAGAATTACCATAATTACAGAATTTAAGGATTCTTACATCGTTTAATGATTATCAACTTGATGTTGGACAAGATGGAACTGGGATCAGCTTCATTGGTACACTGTTATGTTAAGTTTTGCTTTTAAAATGACAGAAATGACATATTACTAAAACTATTTAGAAAATTAAGTTTTTTTTTTTTTTTTTTAGTATTTTAGGTATAGATATATTGATCCTCCATTACAGTTATACAACTTGCATTAATGGGAGCTATGGATACCCAGTATCAGTCAAATGAGTGGTGCAAATATAATTAGACATTGAATATGGTAAAGTGATAAATGCAATTTTTTACAGCATTCAGGAATAATAAACTTTTCTTTATTAAATGTTCCTTGAAGGGGATATTTTGTTTACAATAGACATCATTCACACAGTTCATACGTGATGAACTAAAACATATAAAAGCATTTCTTTATATGAAAAAGGCACAAAAACACATGGCATTAACAGCATCATACATAAGTTGCACAAGAGTTGCATATTAAAGTGCATTGAGTAATAAAATAAATGCATAAATAAAACCAAATGCCACATATGGACTTTGGTTAATATAAGACTGGCATCACTGCTGCTTGCTGGGAAATCCTCTTTAAGTAGTGTGAGCGAGGATCTGATGGTATGAGCTTTTCAGATCTGGAGGTGCATGTTAATAGTCCTGATTTGGTCTGCAGGACTCATGTAGCTCTACTACATGTAGCTCCACCACCTGAGCAGAAGACGACATGTTTCCATGTGCCGATTCACACTGGTGCTGCTTCCCTGCATCATTCCCTCGCAGCATCTCTTTGAGGAATTTGTTTAGTCTTTTTTGCCTTGAATGAGGTTTGCTTTAAATGAATCATTGAGCAAGTTTTGCTGGTTAATTTCAGTTCAAAGCTCTTTATTTTTTAATTTGGTATTAAATATTCTTTTCATGTTCATCAATCATAAAACGTCAGCGTTGTGGTGGTTGCTCTGCATCCCCTGCGGTTGACCCATTAATAATGACGTTACAAAATCAAGGTTATTGCAACAGCCCTGGAGTGTGGGCTGATTATAAGTATGTTTACTTCTTTAATCAGAGGGCTGTTGATTTAAGTCTAACTTGTTTTATTTCGATTAAGGTCTCATACAGCTGTTTGTGTATTATTTAGTCTGGTCAAAGGGTGTCCTTGGTGATTTTAGTGCTGTTTATCATAAAGTTCAGGAACACACCAGGCAGGGTAAAACACTAAGTGAGAAAAGCTGTGGACTCAGATTCTCTGCAGGGACTTTCAGAAGATTCAACCACTTAGTTGCCTGCTCATTTCTAGCTCTACATACTGAGTTTGTGAAGCAGGCTTTCTTTTGACTATGTCCTGAGGTAATTCTGATGAAGTCATGAGGGGAAAAAATCTCAGAATAACTGCATTCATACTTGTTGCAGTGTTGTGTTTAACCCATTAAGACTGCAGGGGTTATGTGAACATGGCATTGTTTTAGCTGGCAGAAATGTGCTTGTAGGTTGCTAGGGAGCCTGCAACTCTTAGGATGATAAAAGCACAGCATTTGTTAGCAACATAGAAGCCTAATCCCACTTCCTCCCCTTTCTGACAGCTGTTCACTACAGTTTGCCTGGATAGGCTTCATCAGCTATGAACATCTTGAGTAATGGCACAGTTGTAGTCCAAAGCAAAAAATGTAAACATTGCAAAACACAAAACACTAACCATTTTGTTTATCCCTTAATGTCCAATCCCATGATCAATTCTTTAGCAAATGCCATAAAAATTGAAAGAGGTTTAAACAGTCGCACACATCTTTGAGCATCTGTGCTGGAAGTCTGAGTCAGCTGCTGTTGTGAAATTAAGCCCAAGCACGCAATTGCATTGAGCTGAAGTCACTCTGTTTTCATCAAATCTATCCCTCAAAGCTGCAACTTATTTCTTCAGACTTAAGAATCTCAGAATGTTTTTTATCATAAAGATAAAATTTTTATCATTGATATCATGACAACATTAACCTGGCCACTAGAGAGAAAATGAACTATGTGTTTGTTTGATTGGAGCATTGCTGCACCGTCTCTGGTCTCTCTGTGGAGTAACATGAGTCTGTTATTAATTTTTGTGGCATCTGAAGTTGTTGTCATAGCTATGCATATTGCAGGATAATGAAAACCTTTTAATCCACCATTTTAAGTTAAACTGCACTCCCATTTTCCATAGCCATTTACTGGAAGTAAAAATGAGCAATAAAACCGGATGTAGTAGACATTTTGACTAAAATGTAAATTAGCATCATCATCTATGTGTCTTTAAGATTAGGCAGTCAAATGTGTGCCTGCTTTGAATAGGGTTGACCCACTTTTTTTTTTTGCACAAAAGCTTTTCTGTGAGTGTAACAGGTGATAAATATCACATGCAAGCGTCCCAGTTCGCATTACGTGTAGAAAAATGTGCTACTAGTTGACATACTAGAGCACCAACTAGCTCAATCTGCTCTGGCTAAACACGCATGCCCCGCTCGCAAACACAACCACACATGCTGTCTAGAAAATAACAATAGCTGTGGGACGGTTGTAACACCCAATCCTGTCAGTTTATTGATTATTTAGAAAATAAGTACTGAGCAAGAATATTTACTAGGTCTGAATGATATGGGCAAGAAAATCTTATTGTGATTTTTCTGACTAATTTTGAAATTATTTAAATTCAAGCTTCTGTTTAGTGTTAGTGCAGAAATTTGTATTTTTACATGAGATGGATGATTACCACATGAGATGGCATCTAAAAATTAACTACTCCTTGTTCTTACACAAGGACATGAAGTTGAGATATGAGCTTCACTTACCAACTACATGATGCAACCTGTGGCTAAAACACTGAAGCCTGAAGGTTACTTTTCCTCTACAACTGGTTTATACTTTGTCCTTGTAATTAATGTGGGTGTTATTTATCTTATTTACACTAAAGAGCATCGTTTTTTTTCTACTTGCTGAGGTCTGCACCAGTGTGCACACATACAAACACACACACAAAAATATGAGGCTTTAACCATCCGTTTTCTGTCTTTAGCCTTTTGTCAGCATGGGGTGCTGCATCGCCACTGTACCCATTTGATTGGGGGGAGCGGCTATGTAATATAATTGTTGAGACTTGTCTCTGATCCCGTATTCAATACTTCATTGCCTAGCAGGCTTTTCCACATTTTCAAGCTCTAGTCTATTCCAACCATTGCAGAATGCCAAGTACTGAAGTTTGTCAGCCAGGAGCAACTTATGTCAGGAGACAAGCAAGTGCTAACAAGTAGGTTAAGCGGGATAACCGGGTTTCGTGGGAGCAGGAGTTGTTGTGGCTGAAGAAAGAAAATGTTCTGTGATATCTACAAGAAATCTGACAACAACAATGGGTCTGTTGTGGGATTTACAAGGTTGCAAAAATGGCACAGAAAGATCATAAAATTATCTGTTACTTAAATACTCCAGGGGTGATCAGCCAATGGGTGTGGTATTACATATTAAGAGCCACTATGATTAATGTCCACACATTGTCCCCATTTTAAGAAAAAAAGTAGGGCTATATGTTAATTAAATTAACTTAATAACTTTGGCTTAATGGAAGGACATGGGAAGGCTTTATGGTGAGAATGTCACGTCTGAAAGCATAAAACCAAGTATGGCTTCAGCACAGGGTGAGTTACGGGGTCTATGGCTTTTTAGTATATGCATGAAGAGGGTCCTCAAGGAAAATAGGTTGGGAACCACTGATATAGATACTGAATCAATGTTAAGGAAAAAAAAGCCTTGCACATCTATGGTTGCTAATTTTCTGAAAGAAATAATTATATTGTTTGGAACAGACTTCTCATTTGGCAGCATCTGTTGCTCTTAGTCAAGGACGCTGTGTATTAAAACACTGCACTGTACTGAATGACATAATCTGGAAATTTAATGAGCTGGAGAAACTTTATTAATTCCCTGAATGAAATTAAGCCTCTTCTGTTTCTCCTTTATTAAAACAAGTGTAATTGTTTTTTAAAACTTGAACTTAAATGTTCAAAAACACCACAGAAATGTAGCCAGCTGCAGCTGTAATGTTTCTGGCTTTTTTTCTGTGGGAAATATCTGTCTTCAGCGCTAAAAGCTCCTCTATTTTCACCTGCTCTTCAGTGTCTTGGATGGTAACATCAGCTTTATGTATGTATGGCCTGCCGGTTCCTGTTCTTAACCCATGACCTCTGACCTCCCCGTACCAAACAAGAAACCTAACAGATGACGAATGCTGAGTAAAAGCTGCTGCGCTGGGCATCTGCGTGTTCGAGCACAGCTCCAGCACACAGCTCAAACATCTGGAAGTGTTAAAACGCTGATGACTCCAGCAGAATCCCACAGCAGCCAATCACAGCTTCACTTCCTGGAAGCTTCCTGCCAGTCAGGACGCGAGCCAGAGCAGATGGGCGGTCCAGGTAGAGTTTCAGAGACAGAGAAAGTAAAGGGAAAGAAGAAGAGGACAGAAAACTAAAGATTATTTCTCAAGTTTTTGGAGCAGCAAAGAAAGTATAAAGAATAAAAAGACAGAATCACTGGGAGAAAGTTTTCAGACACGTCAACGTTTTCTTTTGGATTGGAACAAAAGCCAGGCTGACCTGGTTATTAGTTTAAGCTTTGAAGAGGACAGGAAGGAAAGGAGGTAGGAAATGGAAAAATCCTCATTTACAAAGAAAGAAATCCAACTTTACTTTTACTTTCTCATCCAATTTCTTTATTTTCTTTGTATTTAAGCTTAAAAATGTAGTTGCAAAAGGTTCAGGTGAGGAATTGATAACCAACATTTTTATTTTATTGTCTGAATGTTCTTTTTTTAATCAGCTGGCTGGTCAACAAGTATCATCTGATGTGTCATCCTTTTTCTTTTTTTTGTGTCAATGTACTTTCTGTATGTGATACTGATTTGTTTACCACTTCTTTATTTGACAGCTTCAGACACCTCTTAAAATGACTTAATTAAATGTCAGTGGTTATTTCCTTTGAGTCAGATGGGTTTGGCTTGATTAGCTTGGTTTGGTTGCATGGTTTTACTTTTTGTTATGCATGTTAATAGTGTTGGTTTAGGACATTTCCCATATCACTGAAAATGAAGGGTTAAAAAAAAGAGAATTATTTAGTGAACAAAGGACAAACACTGACAGTTTGGATAAATGTTTAGGTGACAATGTACAAGACATCAGTAGGCAGAGGGAGGGGAGGGGGGGGGGGGTCATTGTGACATTTGAAGCATTGTCTGTGGTAAAACAGATAGCCTCTTTCCACCAGGTCCCCATAGCTGTTGTTTGTCTCAGACCAGCAGCTATGTTCTACCTGGTGTGATCTGGAAAAATTAGTCTGGAGACATTTTGTTTTCACGTTGAAATCCGCATCAATAAAATGTAGTGAAACATTTATATACTTGGTGCAGCTTGACCACAGGTCTGTAGCGGTGGCGAAACATGGGACTGTAGCCACATCCTTCACAACACCCTCACCACACTCATCATAAGGGCAGAGAGAACCTCCACTAACATGGAGACGAGGTGGCCGTGATGCTGTTTGTCTAAGTGTTGATGAGGTTCTTAAATCCCGGGTTGTTCACTGTGTTAATTGAGAAAAAAATTCTGTTTGTTTATAAAATTTGTCTCTCTGTCTCTCTGGAAGCTGGTGGGTTATTTAGTCACAACTCACAAAAATTGAACATTTTTCTATTTTCTTGTGTCGGTGTTTGCAACTCGCGCTGAATAAAACTAAAGCGGTCGGGGCGGTGGGAGGAGTCTGCAGCAGAGCGCTGCAATGCCAGTGG
>JBAFTA010000006.1:4882917-4893623 GCA_036919975.1 Melanotaenia parkinsoni | reverse complement strand
ACAGCTGTGGATTCCCTTCTGATCCTCTTCATCCCAGTGGGTTTTAATACAGTTCATACAGTAGCTGTGTCCACAGGAAGTAGTCACCGGATCCTTCAGTAGATCCAGACAGATGGAACAAGAGAATCTTTCTGAATCCAGCTGAACGTCTTTCTGCGCCATTTTACCTTTTAACAACAGTCTGTGTCTCACCAGTTTCACTTCTTCAATAAACAAATCTTAGAAAGAAATCCAACTTCCTCATCTTTCACACACTGATCTTCAGTAGTTTGACTTGTCAGCTCTCTGTTTGCAGCACAGAGATTACACCGATCCCTATACCTGTCAGATCAGTGAAAGAGGAGGAACCAGGAAATACTCTGTCAGAGCTGAACTGGAGGGAAAGGAGGAGTTTAATCTTTTTCTACAGTAAATTAGATCACAGTAGGCAAACCCAGTTTTCTCTTTGACTTCCCACACTGATATGCTGCAGCTGGAACTGACAGCTCTGGCTGTTTGCTGGACTGTGACTGAACCAATCCCTTAGTTTTCAAATCAGCACAAGGAAATACTGACAGAGCTGAACGCTGTTGGAGAGAAAGGAGGGGTTTCTAGAAGAGCCTGACCATTAGTGAAGGAATATCTAAATTATCTTAAACATGCAAGACTTACTGTAAAACCCTCTTTTCTGTTCTTCCACATCAAACTAGTGGCCTTGGTGGTTAATGGTAACTCATTTACAACCAACCTGATAAGGAAGTCCTCCCCACACTATGTCCAAGTTATAAAAGTGAGTCAGCTCACTTAAAGCACTGCAAATAAACAGATAAGCTCCACTTTCTGTATCCATCCAGCTCAGGATGATCAGGCAGATATAACCAAAGAGCTAAAATAAAGAAATTATCTTGTCAGTTTCTTGTTTTAAACAACACATTAAAAATTGCCTTAATTATACTAATTGGCTATGACGGACATGAACAATGCACAAAGTCATGCCAAAAGACAGTGATTTATATTATTTTAGTCTTGAATGTCCTGTCCACTCCAAAGCTGCAAGCAGCACCAGAGAGCAGTTGCAAATGGTACATTTGCTGTATCCAAAAGTTTTATTTTTCAGGTTACATTAATTTTTTTTCATGTACTTCCAATTCAACTGTCCCTGAGTAAGCAGCTCAGTAAGCAGCTTGTTTAGAAATTGAGCAACCTTTCTACCTTTCACTCAGGGTGGGATTTTATTACCATTACTTTTTGTGATCTCTATTCACCCTTTGCCCTCTTCTGGTGACCTTTGGTGCCAAAAGTGTCCATGCACAGAAACTGCATCATACATCAATATTTTCCTGCTTTTTTCCATAAATCACTTAAACAACTTTGTTTAAAAATGCCCAACATTCAATCATTTTTAACATTTTAACCATTTAAATGCCAGTTTGAATGTTTGAATTTCTGCCTCAAAAACACACAAACTTATTACATTATGAATTATATTCTTTATTAGAGGGATGGTGGTAATTAGAGACTTGCACAAACACAAAAAATACAAATGGAATGAAATCAACTTTGTTAATGTTAGACATATGCAAATATCTAATCACCACCAATAACCCACCCTGTGATATTTATTAAATGGAAAATCATTCAGTTTGATTTCTTTTCTAAGTTTGTTTTCAATGTACATCCTCTGCACCCCACAGTAATGCTTTTAAAGTTCGATGTAAAGCACTTGTACATGTACCTGAGAGTCAAGAATAGAGTTTTCTGGAGACAGCTCACAGTACAGGTAGGATGTAAGACAGATGCGGGCTTGGCTGCAAAGAGATGAGGCTGCTCTAAATACCTTCACCAAAATCCTAAAGGACATACAGTATCTTGGTGGAACCAGGAGTAAAACCAAAATGGTAAATAGTCTGTATTTATTAGAGCTTTTACGCAAAGCACTTTACAGTAGACATCATATTCACACACTCATGGCGGAAGCTGCCATGCAAGGCGTTCAATTACGACCCATCTGGAGCAATTTGGTGTTCGGTGTCTTGCTCAGGGACACCTTGACGTGAACTCAACAGGCCGAGGATCGAACCAGCAACCTTCAGGCTACAAGACGACCACTCTACCCACTGAGCCACACCACCCCCAGACATAAACTCTTTTCTGTTCCTTGTGCTTCTAAACTGTATTTAAATAACTTGTGTTTTTAGTTAGTAGCGATGAGTTAAAGACATAATTCAATGGAAAAGTTTAAATATCCTCTTCGCTGTTTTTTTATTGTGTGTTTGAAATGTGAAGGATCTTCCCGACGTATAAACTCATTCTCCTCGACACACTTTAACATGATGCCATGGCATTGGTTTTATTTCACAGTTGAATTCATCTTTCCTCAGTACAAATCAGACAAATCAGGGTTTTTTCCTTCGCCCTGATCCCAGCAAACATACAGGTTTCATATCAACACACATTATTACAGATCATCGTTAGCATTAAAACATGTCAGAAAACACTTCTTCCCGCTGCTCCCTCTTCAAATCAGGACCAGTTTTCCTAAACTCAACTCAGATGACTTCGATGCTTATTTAAATTTCTCAGACAACTAGAAGACAAAGTTGGAGATGATAGATTTTTACACACAAGTTTCATAAAAATTATTCTGAAAACTTTATTTCTTACTTTTTTAACCGCACATTAGCTTCAGATTTGCTTTTCTAAATTTAGTTTGCTTCAGATTTCTTATTTGTTTACCTTATAAAAGAAAAGAAACATAGGCAAGTTTCTGTCTATAATGAAGCATGAAATGTGAAATGTTGTCACGCACTGCATTTGATTTAAAAAAACACACACACACACCAAGGGCCCAGTAAGCACAGCCACCCGAGTCAATCTGATTCAGCTCTTTCTTATCAGTGAACTGCTCAGCACCGTCCAGCATTCAATAAAGCAATATAAGTCAAGAGGAGCTGTTTGTGGGTTTAAAAGGCAAGTTACAGCCACAGAAACGAGTGTTTTCTGTCACTCCTAACGACTGCGTTTCATTAAGGAAGCGGTTGCAGCAAAAATCAGGGACCAAACAGTGAAAACGCACAAACAGCAGAGTTTCAGTTGCATTCAAAACACAAAAATTCAGGTCCATTTAGTTAGATTCAACATCTAAATCAAGTTTTCATTTAAAAAAAAACGACAGATTCAACTGCAGAAAACGTTTGAGCCTCCTGCTGCATTCAAGGACTGTCTGCCATGTGAACTTCCAGACTAAGATGTATTTTTAGCACATTAAAAGAAAACACATTCACTTTTGCATCATCCATGTTTTCTGCTTTCTGTAACGCTCAGATTCTCGGCACTCTTGAACGCACCATTTGACAGTTCATCAGACAACTAGAAAACATCTGAGATATATTTTTTACCATTTTTCTTTCCTGATGATGTAAAGTGACACTAAAAGCAGGAAAATGAGTCTAAATGAATTCAGGGTAAAGCTTGACATGCAGAGACACCAACGTGGAGCCTTAACGGGTGATGGTGCATGGTGCTCTAGTTGAATGTCAACAGATGCAACACAGTGACACAAAAGTGAGATGAACTGATCAAGACTTCAGTCTCTTGTTGACCCGGGCGGCTGCAGCACTAACAGTAACAAAAGGCTCCTCCTGGTTTGGTATAAAGCAAAGAGAACAGAATTAAGACCACTGGGTTCAGAGCAGGCATAAAAGGTCAGAGGCCGAGATGCTGATGAAGAGTTTGGCTGCTGCTGAAGCAGAGCTGTTAGCGACATGCTAACTATACCGTGTGTAACCATAATACTGTCATGTAAGAAATAATAAATAAATTCTGCGCAGTCAATACAGTGTTATTCAAACGTTGTAAAACAAAGAAAAGCCCAGATGTCCTGTTACATCCCTAGTGGATAGCAGAGGAGGAGGATGCTCAGCTTTTACTGGTTTGGTGCAAAAACACTTTCCTGGTAGGTGTTATGTTCTGCAAATGCTAGAATTAGCTTAAAATCAACATAATCACAACAAAAGCTTTTTTTAAATGAGGCCTAAATCACTAATATACACATTGCACCACTTTCTGTCTATCCGTCAAACTCCAGCTTTTTCTCACATTCGTGCACAGCTCATGATTTTTTACACTTCTTTACACACTGCAACATGTGCACTATATGTGTGATTCATTTATTAGGAATCAACACTGTAGGAATCCATCATGCCTGCCCCAGGTTCCTTTGAATTTTTGAGTTGAAAATCTGAGTCAGATTGTGGTGTACATGTTGGTGTGATGCATATTCTTCTATAACATCCTCCACAGATGTCCATGTGCAACTAGAACCTGAGAATAGATGGATAAAAGGTTATTTTAAGCAGCCTGCTTGTCCTGATATTTGTCCTGCCTCCTGTTGAAGAATTAAAGATTTATACTCCTTCATTTCTTAATGTCCCTCCATCCATTGGGATGTCAATAATTTAGTTTCAAAGGAAAAGTTTCCATACTTGACCCTTTGGTTGACTACAGACATGGAAACTATGATTTTGTTACAAGATCGCAGCAAAACTTCTAAAATATCTCGACGGTATTGATTCTTGATCACATGCCATCTGCAATCTGAATTCTTTACTTGGTGAGCTTTGGTTTTTCTCTTTAAACCCTCTGTATTTAAAGCAGGGGTCTGCAACCCACAGCTCCTCAACCAAAATAAGGCGATTTCAGAACTTTTTCAGAAAACGGGGCTGTGCAAACATACTTAAAAGAAGTGGATCACATCCTGAAACTCAGTTACTGCTGCAGGTGTAGGAAATTGTAAGGTTTGGAAAGCCCTTCACAAACAGAGAATGCACAAAATATTAAAATTCAGGATTTAAAAAACATGAAATAATTCAGGAAATTAGAGATAGTGTAGATATATGAACTCATTGTGTGCAGGTTTCACATTTTCTTCTGTCACAACACATATAATGCAACAAAATAATAGTTTTCTTTATTGTAAGTTATTTTTAGAGCTATATAGGTTTTGTGGGATAGGTGGTAAAAATGGCTCTTTTCTTAGTAAACGTTGCAGACCTCTGATCTAAAGCTTCACATCCTACCAAACTCTCCATCAGCAGCTCCAGCAAAGGCCATGGAAAGGTTATAATCACTGCATCAGGTCAACACGTTCACCCAGATGACAAATGACACTTCTTTTCAAGTTTTTTTTTTCCTCTGAAAGGACTTCCCTCGATGCAGATAAAAAAAACTCAGGCATACGTCTTTATCAACGAGTTAAAACATCACGCTGACTTCTCCTTCATCATCAGCGACTCTTTGTCACCACAAACATGGACAGACGGGATGATGGATGTGTGGATGGAGCGATATGATTGGTTGACGTCACATTTCACAGACACATGAACATATAAAGAAAGAGATCCATCTCCATCCGGTTCTTTGTCGCTGTATTTGCTAGCAGATCCGATAAGAACTCTTTCATTATACTTCATCAACACCCTTCAGAAACCCGAATCTCATTTTCTTTAACTGAATAAACAGCTGTTAGTTAAAAATAAAGCTTCGGTGTCAAAATGTTTCAGTATCGAGGTGGTAAATCACTTTTCATTGAAGAAACTTTGGCTCTTTGGGCAGGTTTTTTTCAGGGTGCCGACACATGTCTGTGATGAGATTGTTTCTTTTCGTGGTAATACTACTTATTTTCCAAGCTGCTACTGTTTCCCTACTTCACAACAGACACACACACACAGACAGACACTGACAGACGAGGTGATATTTACAGTATTTACAACATTTTTTATCCTGCGGAAACTGCTGTAAACCGAGCAGAGGCAGGGAGCTCGGGGTTTTGTGACCTTAACTTCAGTCGTACCGCAGGTAGAAACCTCGAGAGGGTTTAGAAATAGTTTTTGAAAATATGAGGTTTAGAAGTGGCTCAGTTGATCTGAGTTACAGTACGAAGTCTGGGAAGTGGGTGATGAATGGGAGGATTGGAGCCTCATTTTTTTTAGTTTTTGTTATTCTTAAATGGACCACCAGGTCTCTTTTTATTCTTTTTACTGAGAATATTTCCCTTCAGGAATAAAAAGTCCACTTGTTTCCCTGTTTCCAGTCTGCTTAATCCACTAAAAATAACACATAGACATAAAAACTGTCAATTTTCCCATCTTACTTTTAGTCACATTCCTGCTTTGTTTCATAAATAAAAAGAATACTTGAGCAAAGATCCATCAAAACAAAACCAGCGAGCTGTAGCTGCAGATACGGTTTTAGTGGGGTTGAACCTGTGGGGGCATGGGCTCAGATTTAGGAATTTTAAGAGGGATTATTTAGCAGCGTCAACAGGCACAGCACTCAAACGTCTCCTCGGCTTTCTGGACGACAAGTACAAGACATGAGAAACATCCTGTGGGCCAGCGGGAGCAGAGCTGGAGGGCAAAGGCAGAAAAATTGGGACGTTTCCCAGAATAAATGGAAGACATCCTGGTTGCCTGGAAGCAGGGACTACAGGTGATCCCAGGAGCAGGCCATTTCTGAAAGCTTCACGTATGAAAGTGCTTGAGGCCTCTTTCACAGCCACTTGGTGTCAGTATATCAGAACAGAGGCACAGTAAGGGCCACTTTCAGGAAAATGGTGGTCCAGTCATTAGATGATGAAGCAGGATGTCCGATAGCACCTTCATGGCGTCCCCATGTTGATGTGGTATGCATGTCCTTCATTAGTTTTAAACCAACATAAAACCTGTTGGTGATTTCATGCTGCTCAGCAGCAGAGACAGAATCAGGCCTGGACGTTGTCTCCAACAGATTAAATGACCAGATAAATGGAAAATGTGTGCTAAACCAGAGACGAGGAGCCCTGTTCTGTTTGCAGTTCATAAACCCAACATGTAAAAAGGCTAAAGACAGGACTTATTTCCAGAGAAGAAGGACGAGGTTGGCTTCTGGTAAAGTAGTTGTAGGTCGGGCTGTAGCTCCCAGACCTCATCGGGATGTGTTCTGGACTGGATTTAAGTGCATTTGTTTCATTTCTGAGACACAAAGGGAAGTACTGTAGACTAGTTATTTGGTTTCTAGTCGATGGAAGGGGGTGTGTACTGGTCTAGATATGGGGGAACTGGTTTGAGGTGTGGATGATATGTAGGACCAAACTTGTAAAATAGGACATTTTCTACACCAGGGATCACCCTGACCACTTGGACCCGTGTCCTGCAGGTTTTAGATGTTTCCCTGCTGCAACACACCTGACTCAACGAGATGCATCTCCAACAGCTTATTGTTAAGTTCAGCGCCATTTCAGTCAGGTGTGTCCCAGCAAGGAAACATCTAAAACCTGCAGGACACTGGCCTGGAGCTGGTGATCCCTGATATATCATTCCATAACATAAACTGGGCTAGAAAGGAACTTGTTTGGCTACCAGTCGATTAAATAAAGTGCTATAGATCATCTTTAAGGGAACTTTGTTGCATTTCATTGAAGGAAGATTTGGCTGCTTCTAGATTATACAGGGTAAAAGTAAAAGGACTAGTTTTAGACCAGATTGGAGGGAATTACTTAGGTTAGAAGAGCTAAGGGGAGTCATTTAGTCAGAAGTTTTGCCTGATAGATTTAAGTAGATGTGTCTCTGATATATTAAAAAAAAAAACACAAATGTGGTAATTGATTTGGTCTCTGAAGGAGAAAATCTGGTCTCTAGATAAAGAAACAGAAGTTTTCAGGATATTTGTAGAAGTTGAAAACCTACAAAAAACCAGATACGATACAATCTGTTCAGTTTCCAGATGGTGGAACAGAACATGTCTAAGAACAAGAAGAGGGGACGTGTTCGGATATTTGGGACTAGACTTGGGAGAGGTCCTTGTTTGGTTTCAGTCCTCTTCTAAAATGGACTGTATTAGTCCTCTAAATAGGACGTTCCCCAGACTGGAGGTGAAATAAAAATATACTAGAGCAAACTGGAGAAACTCCCAGCTTTCCAGTATATCTTCTAGACCATGGGGGAGGGAACTTGTTTGGTTTCCAGTATTGGGGATTCAGGTTCTGGTTCCAGCGTGTCTCCACTGGTCTGGTCCTCAGTGCTGCTCACAGTGTTGGACTCTGCCGGAGCTTCATCCTGCAAAAGACAACGTCAATAATCCACCACGGTCATATTCATCAACTGAATCATTGCTTCATGACTCATCATGTAAATGTTGATGTGTTAACATGTTTGTGTGTCCTCACCGTCACCCAGGGGTGTGACAGGACCTCCTCAGCAGTGAAGCGAGCGTCCACGTTCACCTGCAGCATCTGACTAATCAGCATCTGAGGAGCAGGTCATGTGACTGTAAGCGTCCGGAAGTGATGTTTATTTTGCATAAAAGAAACTTTTATTGAGATTAGGGAATGATAACTGGGAGCAGTGGTCTGGTTCCTCACATCCAGAGGAACTGGTTCATTTTCAACCCGCTGCTGCCAAAACTCCTCCTGTCGTTTAAATCCCGCTGGAGTTTGATCTTTGAGTGTTTTCATTCATTCAATTATTTATTTATTAATTTTGTCATGAGCTGCTTGACTTGTTTTTTTCAAGCTTTTCTGAGTTTTTTTTAGCCTACATTTTCTCATATTCTGGCAATTTACATTAAAAGTCCAAGAAATGAACTAAAAGCAGATCATTTTTACCCATTTATATGCATAAATACTGAATCAGAAATCAAAAATTATTGGGCGATACAGCCAATAAATTTGTTTCCAGAGTTCTATGGAGGAAAGCTTGAAAGCCCTCTAACTCTAAGCTAAGTTATGATGCTGTATTTTTTAATTTTCTTGGATTTTATTCACATTAATGCACTTAAATCTGTGACTGAAGTAAGGTATGATGGTATTTCCAGGTCACACTGATATTTGTTTTTCTCTACATCATTTCTTATTCTTCACTTTCCACCTGTTTTTGCCTTTTCCCACCAAATAACCAAATAACTACTCTGGATTGTGAATTAAAATAAAAAAAGAGTATTTTTCTGTTTCATTCCTCATCTTTCTCAGTAATATTATTCAGTCTAAAAAAAAAAGTCAGAAGTAAAAAAAAAATGGGCAAAAGATGAAACACGTGAATAATTTAAAAAACAAGCCCAATAATTAAAACATTTCTAAAATGACAAAAACGTTAAACTGGATGACACTGACAACATATTTTTACTATGGATAAAATGAGTGAGCGGCACCTTTGCTGGGAGGCTGATGGTGTCCCAGTCTGGAGATGGAAACTCCAGCTTCCCTCTGAGGATCTGATCAAACAGCTCCTCCTGGACGTTGTTCTCACTGAGGAAGAACCAGGAAAAGATTTTTTTACTTGACAAAAATAAAAAAAGATAAGTGCTGCTCCACCAGTGCCTTAAGAAAAAATGTTGCTTTCACTGACCTCCTGAAAGGAGGAAATCCACAGAGCAGGATGTAGGCGATCACTCCTGCTGCCCAGATGTCCACCTTTAGGCCATAACTACACACATACATGAACACAACCCTTAATTACAAGCAGCTTTTAACCAGAAATAATCTGATTTGTTCATCAAAAGGCAACAGAAATAAAAGGTAAAAGCAAAGATGCTTTAAAAACAAAGCAAAGATCAAGTGACTTTAAGCCTTATGTAACCTGGATAACTTTAATTTATAATTTAACAAAATCTATAGACAGGATTACTAAAGTCACTGAGTTTTGTTTTAAGTTATAAGGCCATCCTTTCTGGTTTCTTCTTCTTGAGACCCCCTTATGCATGACTTTGGCTTTTGTACGATTAGGAGAGGCATGTGCCATCATCGATTTCTTTATTATTTCTTCATCAAAATCCATTCTATTGTTCTTGTTATTTTCTGTTCATTTTTATTTTCATGATCAAAACGTCATGTTTCTATATGATGGTGTGAAGATGGAGGCATACTGATGTTTGTGAAGTGATATTTAGGGGTTCCTAGCTTAATTCAGTTTCTATTTGGCTGCATAGGAACTAGAGTGAGCAACATTTTACATGATGTAGCGAACACCAGCACCCTGTAGAGGGAGAGGAGCTGGAGCAAGCAGCATTTTAATGGTGGTTTTATAATCAGCACAACGCAGAAACTCACTGGTTACACTGGACTTTTGTTCAGTAAGAAGAAAACTGTACTAGTTCCAGTAGAGATTACTATCCAGGTGCTGAATGCAGAGAAAGCTGCAGCAGCCGAAGTGAAACAGGAACATTAACGCCTTTTTTCCTCCTCTATCTCTTTCTCACCCGGTCTCGGCGATGATCTCCGGGGCGACGTATGTTGGCGTGCCGCAGACTGTGTACAGCGGTCCCTCTACCACCGTCGCCAGACCAAAGTCCCCCAGCTTCAGAGATTTAGTGCCGTCTGGATACTCACACACCTGCAGAGCAAAAACACTGAATCTTACTTCTTTTTTTTAATTGATGGATATGTAAAACACAGCATACAAAACCTTACATATGAAGAGTTTCCACCTTTTTATTTCCCCCTTGCTTTAACAGGGAACAAAGAGATAACTTTTAAACATTTATCTAAAACCAAACCCATTTACGAGTATCCAAGCCTCCCATTGCAGCCCTGAGATACATCGAACATGCTACATACAAGATGACATGGAATAAGTCATCAAGTATACCAAAATAATATTTTAATAATAAAAATGATGTAATAATTAAATTAAATTAAATTAAATTAAATTAAATTAAATTAAATTAAATTAAATTAAATTAAATTAAATTAAATT
>JBAFTA010000006.1:4661021-4683895 GCA_036919975.1 Melanotaenia parkinsoni | reverse complement strand
AGGCAGATTCACCAGACCAGTGTTCCCAACCTAGTTTCCCTGAAGACCGCCTTCATGCAGCTGGTTGTGAACCCCCAGCCTGCGCCGAGTTGAAACCATGTTTGGTTTTCTGCTTTCTTTAGCTGCTTCTCGCCATAAATGATGCTTTCTGACGAAGTTCTGTCCGTTGATGAAACCAAAGTTAAGCTAATTAGAAACATACAGCCTTTCTTTTGTCTTTAAATTAAGAACAAATCATCAGCATTGTGACATGTCTCATTAGTGAAATGGTGTAAAGTTGCTGTTTTTTGGTTCCATGTGAGTGAAACACATAAATTATAAAAAACTTAAGCGAATACACCTCAACTCGTTTCTGTGTGGACATGGCCTTAATTTAAATCACACTGGCTCTGAACAGTCAAAGTCTCAAGGACCCCTGTGCTCTTTGGGAGACTCCATTGGTTGTCCATAGACCCCAGGTTAGGAACCACTACGCTAATTTGTAACTCCCATATTTAATGATGGTGGTCTTCTGCATCCATTATGCATGTTTATTGGATATTATCCATCCTGACTGTTTTAATGTGGATGTTATTAAACTTTAATGACTCTCTGTCAGGTCCTTTAAAGCCAGAGATCACCATCGCCTACGTAGCGGTGTCGCTCATCTTCTTCAACAGCGGCCTGTCTTTAAAAACCGAGGTAAGAAACCAAGCAGCGCTCTGATGCGTTCAGGTGCAGTCTGGAAAAGTTTCCCACGTGTCTGACGCTGCGAGCGTCTCTTTCTGCAGGAGCTGACGAGCGCGCTGCTTCACGTCCGCCTCCACCTGTTTGTTCAGTCCTTCACGCTCGTTTTCTTCCCGCTCGCTGTCTGGCTGCTGCTCAGGGTGCTCGCGCTGACAGCCATCGACCAATGGTTGCTCAGAGGGTAAGTTGTGTGTGTGTGTTTACAGGTTTGTGTGTGTGAGTGCCGTCCTTCAGGTCTACCTGAGGTGCCTCTTATGGACGAACACAAAGACCCACATTGAGGGTTATTACAGCCAACGCTCTGTATGATGTTGTGATGGCTTCAAACCAAACATTCAGACCTAGTGGAAAAACTAAGCTCGGGGGGGGGGGCGTCCTGCTAGTGAAACATAATCTACTTTTCCAGCAGTACTGGCGAGCAGTAAAAGCATAAAGAAGCTGCAACTTTGCACAGTATTTGGTAATAATAGATTTATGTCAAACAGTTGGTTCATGACTAAAATAAACGACACACAGATGCTGCAGGAATAAGACGATCAGAAGATCATACAATTTTCTGATTAAAATCCATGAACAGTTCAGACATCCAGTCTAATAAACACGTCAGTGAGGTATAAATCCATAAAGCTCGAGTTGTCTTTTACGTCATTTATTATGCTGCAGCAGGAAATCAGGTTCAACAGATTACAAGAGTCTGCAGAGGTTGTTTACTATTTTTTCTCCCTCCAAGTGTTGTAATCTATCCAAAACCCTCCCATGCCCACACCTCTCCCAGCCAAACACTGCTAGAGTTGAGTACGTGGACAGCACATGTATGAAAACATTTTAAAGTCATTAAAACTTACTCTTCTCAGTAGGACTGCAGCTGGAATCAGACTAGCCTAAAGTAACCTTCACCCGGAGTCAGATTGGGGTCTGCAGTCTCCATAAACACATAACATGAAAGCCATCTGTCTGCCACCACTCCCAGCATTAACACACATTACTGATTTATAATATGAAGATAGATTTATATGAAAATGATCAGAATGTGAATTTTGCTAGCACACACCCCCTGGTGGTACGAAAATATAAACTAAAACATATTTTTGTTTAAACCTTTTTGCTTACAACTTCCTTGTGAAGAAACGTTTCACAGGACTCGTAGCTTTAACACATCAAACCCACATCAAGAACGAGCACTGCTGCATGTCCTCTCACCATGCCTGAGCAAAACAAAGCTCAAACCACAAAGATTAGAGTTTCTATATCGGTATCAGGCTCTGATATTGACTTTATTTATGGATCGTGTATGGGACTGAATTCCCAGAACCACCTCGCCGATCCACAGAGGACTTTTCATGTCTAACGGGGATGAGTTGCCTTTGCTGCTTTAGCAGGTCGATAGTTTTGATATGTTAGTCTGGAAACAGAAAAGCAAGATGGTAACCTGAAATGTGCGTCCAGCCAAGTTAAAAAGTTGTTCAGCTCAGAGGGGAGGAGAAAATAGTGCTCGCCAAACACTCCAGAAGAGTTTCCTTATAAATTTGGAAATCATTTAAATTGGATAAATTTCCTCTTATTAATAACTGTTGTGTGGTTTACTACAGCCTAATGAAATCTTACACAATAACAGTTATAATGATAGTCACAGTAAAACACATGTAAGCTGGTTTGATGTGGGAAATGCTAACAAAGATCACATGAGATCAGTAATCTTACATGTGCATAAAATCTGTTTGTTAAAGGTAAATATTTACTTTTAAATCTCTTATAAAAGACTTTAACAAAAGAGTCAAAGGTGTGTCCTGGTTTATAGCTCCTCCAGAAAGCCTCCTCTTTCCTCACTCACTAAATCTCCTCTAAATTGTTCCAGGACACAGGCAGGAGGAAGGTGAAGAGGAGGCTGAAGTTGGATAAATAATGTGAAGCTTGTGTGCAGTTTGAGGACATGGTTAGTAGGAGCTAGAGGGAGGAATCCCGTAATGCAGCAGTTGACGTGTTGGTTGCAGATGAAGAGATGAAAACTAAAGAGAAACTGATCAAAAATTTTTAAACCAAGCGTCCTTTTGCATGGATGCTTCTTTTTGAAACACTTTGCCCAGATTTAATGATACATGAATTTAGAAATAACTAATAATTATCAAATTTGCCTCAAACGGCGCCTCGTTAAGTATATTAGTTGCTGCATCTTTAGCCTTTCCCATGTCAGAACGTCTGTAAGTGTTATTTTATCCCTCATGGTCTGTTAAAGCCATCGGAAACGGCCCAAGACGGCTCGAGAAACTCTGGAAAATCACCCAAACGTGACACGTTTCTCTCTGCATCCCAGGAGACAGGAAGTGAGTCAGTTCTGTCTCCTCATCCTCCTCTTCATCCTCTTATTGTTTCCTAGGTTACAGACGGTGAGCTGCATGCCCCCTCCTGTGTCCTCCGCTGTTATTCTCACTAAGGCTGTCGGAGGCAATGAGGTAACACACACACCAGTGTTTGACCAGAGTGATGAGCACCGTGTTGGCATGTTGTTGTTTCTATGGAGACTGATTGTTTTCTGTGTGTTTGCAGGCTGCTGCTATTTTCAACTCAGCGTTTGGAAGTTTTCTGGTAAGTTTCTGGTCTGGTTAAAGTTAAATGCAGGTTCTGATAGTAAATCTGAGTCTGAGCTGATCATTCACGTGTTTCCTGCAGGGAATCGTGGTGACGCCGCTGCTGCTGCTGCTCTTTGTAAGTAACACCTGCACTAAAAGATGATTAAATATACTTACAGCACTTAAAGGTTGCCGGTGCCACTTCCATCCGAAATCAGCTTCTTTTGCCGGGATAAGGCCAAATAGAATAATTTGTTTCTGGACACCTGATGATAAAAATGCTAAATATAAGGCTGGAAAACTACCAGAAACCTCATAAATAAGGAGGATAATATGGTAGGTTGTGTTCACAACTGTGAGAAGACACCTACAGTAAATACCCAAAATCAGCTTCCCACTCAGAGATGATGCCAAATTCAGATTTTTTTTTTATTCACCACTGCATTACATTCACCTGTAAACTACTGAGCAGCTTATTACCTCTCACATTAGCAGCTAACGCTAAGACCACGTACGCCATGTTCAACAAACAATGAACGTTTTAAAAAGTAAAGGAAGTGACGCCACCAGACACGTACATACTCCAAAATAAATTCAATAATACACTGGTATTATTACTGTTTTTATGACTTTTGAGACAATTTCTTCCTGAAGATTTGCTGCTTGTGCAGCTTTAATAATATAAACAAACAATTGAAATAAGCTGAACTAAATGTGTCTGGATGTTTTATGTAATATGGAAACATATTGTTTAACATTTCAGTGCGAAAGCTTTGAGTATCTTTATTATTATGCGTCTCGGTTCTTATTTTTTTTTAACATATATGTTAACATATCTGTCAGCTGTTGTTCATGGTCCGTCTTCTGCCAGCTACCACATGTTTTTAATCACCGAAGCAGCAACATGAGCATCCTCTCTGTGCTCCAGGCGGAGAGGAGCTGATGTTGCTCTGCAGCTACAGATTTTACTACTTTGGATAAAATAGACTGTATGAGTGGGTTATTGGATATATTTGGTTGGCTGTTTAATCATTTTTAGTAGACTGTGCTAAGGTTAATGGTTAATGTTACGCAGAACGTCCTGGTTTATACATCAAACCCTTTTACTCAACATGACTCATTGCAGTGGGACTCACAGATTTCTCTGAAATCACCTCGGGGTAGACGGCAAAGCTACAGAAGCCAAAAGAGGCCATGGCTGAAATTTCTTTTTAGCATTTTTATGGAATAATTTTTTACCTTTTACTATAAAGGTTTCAGGAACTATGACAAAACAAAGTGGTCTATCATGGTTAAAGTTTAGGGAAGCCATTGCCAGGAAGCTAACAAAATAGCGCATGCTTTCTCCAACTTGCCGTCATAAATTATGACCGATGTCAGTAATTATTAGTTAAATTTGGTGCCAAGGCCCCTTGATCCTCTCATTAAAAGAAAATAATGCTTGATTTCTCAAGATAGCCAGTTACAGTAGATGGTTATCTGAAGAAAAGGAAGATTTTTCATGATGATCAGAAAGTTCTACTTATTTTAAGGAAATAAGATGAGACGATAACGGCATAAAAAATTCATAAATGCAGAAATGGCCACTCAGCTTCCGTACAAATCTCTGATTCTGCTGCATTACGAGTTCTTAATTTTGTCCTCTTAGCTCTCTTTGACTTGTAAAAATGATAAAATACACTGATTATTAAAATCAGCATCTAGATCTTTCAACCCTGCTGCAGATGTTTTATCAGTCGTGGTATCCAGCGTCATCTTCTACGCTGTAGTGTGCTGGGGATGAAGGCAGTCGACACTAACAGACTCAACAAGCTCATCAGGGGAGCTGCATCTGTCCCAGGAGTTGACCTGGAGTCTGTGGTGGAGATGTTGGAGAGGAGGATGCTGAGCAAGCTCTTCAGTATCATCAACAATTTCTCTCACCCCCTGCATGCCACCCTGACGTCTTGTCAGAGGTTTTTCAGTCGTAGACGAGACCACCGAGGAGCTCCACTGAACGCCACAGGAGGTCTTTCCTACCTGCGGGTCCTGAACTAATCATTTCATGGGCAACCAGGAGGTTCTTAAACTCGGACACAGAAATAACTTGTGTTGTTGTTTCGATTTGTAAAAAGAATGTTTCTGGATTTAATTTATTAAAAAACGTGTATTTATCTTATGTTTCTTTTCTCCTCCAGCTCGGCTCTTCGTCCTCCGTTCCCTTTTCTTCCATCTTCTCGCAGCTCTTCATGACGGTGGTAGTGCCTCTAATCGTGGGTCAGGTAGGTTCAGACGAGCCTGTCAGCTCTTCTCTGAGCTGTTTGGTTTTTATTTCATTGAATCTATGTGTTTGTCTGTGTGCAGGTGTGTCGTAGGTTCCTCAGGGAGTTCCTGGAGCGGCGAAAGCCTCCGTTTGGCACCATCAGCAGCGCCGTCCTCCTCATGATCATCTACACCACCTTCTGCGACACCTTCAGCAACCCCAACATTGAGCTGGACGCCACCAGCCTGCTGCTGGTCATCCTCATCAGTCAGTACATTCATGAGATTTTAAATACTAAAAAAAGGTTGTGGCATTTAGTCAGACAAAAGTTGGTGTCATCAATAAATAATAGCACCATCATGCGAAAGATATTTTTTCTTTCTTCAGAATTGGACCTGGTTATACAACTTCTGCTTATCTCAGGTTTTAATCTCATTTAAGTTTGCCATTTTAGGACGTATGTTTGCAGAGTAAACAAACTATTAGTTAATGTAACGCAGCATGAAGATGGAAAATGTAAACCATGAGGTTGAAAATACACACAACCTGCAGGTCAGAAAAGTTAATTAAAACTGCATTCTTTCTGCTAACCAGCAGGTGGCGACTTCTCTGGTTATGACTCGGATTGTATGAAAATCAGTTTTTAAAAAAAGTTTTACTCTGTTGGAAGAGAGTCACATTTTTAGTTGCTGGATGCTTTTAAGGTTTCCACATCTAGCCTAAGTATTATCAGTATATAATAGTAGTAGTAGTAGTAGTAGTAGTAGTAGTAGTAGTAGAAGTATTATTATTCATTAATTTAAGACCAAATTAGGTGAATATTAAAAATTAAAAAGGAAAAAAAAGTTTGAATATGTTGTCATAAATAGAGTTGCATGGAACCGGATATGTTCCTCTGTCCAGATACTCGATCCCTGAAACGCTGTCTGTAGCCTGGATGCTAGCTGCTAAAATAACGGCTGAGTTACCAGGTTGATTGGAACAATAGCGTATCTGACTTCTCAGATTATTTTTGTCCCAGTCGCCTTGTGATTCAATACTTCAAGAAGTTTACTTAGTAAATTATGGTTCATTTGAAAGAAAATTAGGTGATAAAAAGGAAAATCAGAATGGCTACAGCCATCTTTTTATATAAAATATATGGTAGAAACAGTGAATTTCCAACCACTTTGAAACGCTTTTTACTCTTTTTACTTTTACTCTAACATGGTATTTAGTACAAAGAAAAATACTGTGATAATATAAATAATATGAATTAGTTAATCTCATCAGTGTGTGTGGAAGCGTTTTTTTTATGCATAACTGAAGCAGCAACCTTATTTATTTCCTGAAAGGTGTGTTGAATGAAATCCAAGCAAGCTTTTTTTTATTGGTGCAAGCAACTTCCTTCAGTTTGGAAACTGATTGCGATCAGGAAATAATTCCTGAAACAAACAGCTCCTCGCACAGTGAACTTTATGAACCTCTGCATGTTTTAATTAATGCAGCAGTTCCATGAGAACATGAAGCTAGCTACACCGGTTAGCTGATTAACCATCAAAGTACCGTAACTTACAAAATGTTGAAGCTTTGTTTCAACACACTGCCTGATTTCTGTAATTTCTCTCATTTCTTCGCTAGAAAACCAAGCAGATAAAAAACAAAATAAGTCTTAATATGTATGTTCAAGTTTTAGACTGTCATGAAAGCCTCCTCTCTGGTTGTCTGCAGTTTTCTCCATCCAGATGAGCTTCATGCTGCTCACATTTGCCTTGTCCACCAGGTGAGTCTCCTCCATCATCTAGATTCCCTTCGTCTTTGACTCCATGTCTCACTCTGTCCACTTTTTTCTCTACTTTCCCATTTTAAACACCAGTCTGAGAGACATGTTTGAACATAAGTTACTTTGCTGTTATTTATCCAAAAACTAGCTTAAATGCTTCAGCTTCCAGACGTTGTGACTGTATTTAATTATGAGAAAACAGCTTTTATGGAAGTATTTTCTGTAAGAAATGTAGGAGAAATCAATGAGCCGTAATAGAAGTTGCAGCAGGAAAATAAAATCTGATCAGAGAGCAGCGGATGACGGCTTTAACTTCCTGTTTGTCCCTGCAGGCCCAGCTCAGGATTCAGCCCTGCAGACACCATCGCCATCATGTTCTGCTCCACACACAAGTCTCTCACTCTGGGTATGACACTGATTCTACATTAAATCACAGATTTTACACATAAAAGCATTGCTGAGTGGTAACCATGAGTATCTGAGCTGAATGGAGTATTTCAGGCTTCTGTAGTCTGCTGCTCGTCTCTGCTACAGGCTTCTACCTGCAATATGTATATCCTATCTATGTTGCTGTGTGCTCGCTCCAACCTCAGTCTTACAGTCGTCTCACCACGAATAATTAAGTACATCGACTAAAACGAGCCACAGGAACAGGTCTGAAAAGTTTAACCAATCAATAAGCACCTGCAGCCAGCAGTTAGCGACTGTAGTGGTTATAGACTGAATTCATTTAGTTTATCAAGTTCATTTTTAAATATAAAAGAAAAAGCTGGAAAAGGGGAAAAAACAGATGAAACTGATATGAATGAAATAGAGGTCCATACTCAATAACAAAGAAAACAAAAGATACCTGTAATCATATATTTATTATGATATAAAAAATGGAGTAGTAGGCCTGCACGCTTTTACCACTTTTGTTTGTATTTAAAGAGTTTTATTATAAATTAACTTTCAACGTACTGCACAAAATGTCAGTATAAAAACTAAATATTACCTGCACCCATATATAAAACATAGAATTCAAGTAGAAAATGACAATCTGTTGGCAAAGAGTCAAGTTTTTAGTTCTTTGAATTTGTCTCATTTCAGAAGGAACTGAGCGAATGTCACAAATCTGTTAGCATCAACATGCTAAAAGATTAAAGGAGAAGAGTTTGTTCTTGTTTTCATGTGATGTTTTGACTGAAGCTCAGAGGCAGCATCAGTACGTATTTTGCTTTCTTCCCCTGCAGGTATTCCCATGTTAAAGATCGTCTTCGAAGGCTACGAGCACCTTTCCTTGATCTCAGTCCCACTTCTGATCTACCATCCAGCTCAGATCCTGCTCGGCTCCGTCCTCGTGCCGACCATCCGGAGTTGGATGACGAGTCGACAGAAGGTACAAAAACATCCACACAAACTTAAAGACTTTGCAGATTTCATGCAGCGGGGAGCTGCTCTGCTCCTCCGGCCACAAACTGCCTCCCTGTGTCTGAGAGGTGGCTGCATTCCAACACTAACCTCCTCACCTTGTCTCCTCCCTCACAGTCTAGTCTGTTGTTGAGATAGGGTCCCATTCCAACTCTTCCGTTTGTCCTGAGTGAGTAAGAACTGATGAAAAAATAACCCTGTTAATGAGGAGGAAACGGATGCTGCTGCTCATATTTAGATCACTACAGATGGTCCAGCAGGCTGCTCTGAATCATCTGCTTCATAGTTTCAATCCTTTTTTCAATCCATGGGAGATCATTTCCATTTTATTTTAACCATTTTTCCTGATAATTCTTAATGATATGGCCATTTATTTAAACTTAGAGGCAAGTGTTTTTTTTCTGATATTTTTGTGAAAAAGTAAAACATTACACTAGAAAACTCCGACCAAAGACAGCTACTGTCAAATTTTTATCCAATAATTTCACTCATTACAAAAACCATATTAATCACATGAAATCAACAAGCACAAAAATAGTTTACAACTCTAATAAGTGAAAAAATTAAATAAAACAAGAAAAAACAGACTTAATAAAAAAACTTAACTTAAAAATATAACAAAATTGGCAGAAATAATAAAAAATTTAAATAAAATGACTAAAAATTATTTAAGAAAAGAACATTTTGTTGGAAGACAAATTTAAAATAAGATTTCATATTAAAAAATGTCTTTTTCTTAAATGATAAATTGTGAAAAGGTTTTATTTCACTGAGGAAAAAATCTTAATTTTTTTTTTTCCTACAAAATATCTTCCTCTTAAATCATATCATTAAGATTTGTACTATTTGTTAAACATTTACAACATTAAGTTATTTTAATTAATTTAAATTAAATAGTTTCTCATTTTTCATTTATCTTTGTTATTCATTACTTTTTAAAATATCTAATATCCTGTTGATGTCATGTGATTAATACTAACTTTTTTTACATAACTTTTGCCCTCCTCCACAGGAGCAGATGAAAATTAGTTAAATCCTTAATCTTGTCTTAGAAATGAAAATGAGTGATAAAGACTATATTAATCCTCTGGGTGCAGATAAATGTAGGAATCTGAACTCCATCTGAGCTCCTGAGTGTTTACAGACGAGCTGTGGGTGCGACGGCGCCCTCTGCTGGCAGAAACCTAAACATCAGACGTTACCTGCTGCAAACAGCAGCTTCTCTGACGGAGCATCAGTCGTTTTAGTTTTTTTTTTGGGTGGTGGGACGTAAAGTAATCATTGCAGCTCAATTCAGATTAATATTTTCTTTTATAGAAATGTGTGAAACATTTCTCCTCTCTCACCTAATTTCCTCTTTGTAAATAATTTTCATGCTTTCTTTCTGGTGGCGGTTCCCTCGGTGCACATTTCACCACGACTTCTCAGATGACACGATCTTTCTGTCTGACACCTTCCGCTTCGTTTCTCTCTTCAGGCGATGAAGCTCTCGACTCTTCAGCCCATCTGACGGGGATGAGACGGCAGCTTTGATGGTGTAGACGTTGCTGTTACGAAAGCAGACGATGGGGGGTTACAGTAGCTAGAAGTGCCTTATTACCAGCCAACAAAGACCTCATCGTGGCAGGAGCGAGATGAACCGCTTGCCTTGATATTCTGTTTTTACGATAACAAAGAACACACATTTGCATCATATATATCGTTTTATATTTAAAAGAAACAAATGTTTTATTTTTATATGATGTAGATTGAAATATTCATGAAGGGGAAAAAGGACTTTTCTTTCTCTGAAAACAGCGTCTGAAAGCTGGAGTTACTGGGACCATTCTGTTATTTATGATGTTTTCTACTCTTGCTCGTCCAGATGTGACTGCCAACAAGTATCCTACTAATTTACAGTATCATAACATCTGGATTTTATTTTAGAGGAAGCTGTGACATAGGTGAGGGATGGTGGCAAAAGTAAGACATGAACATGCAAACATGCTGTTTTCTTTTGTAATACAAATAAGGACATAAATGTTTGTATCTCCACCACTTCCTGTCCTGTTTGGATTTTAACCAACTATGTGGTTGTTTTTTCTAAGAAGACAACAAAGGAGATCTAGGCTCTCTATCAAGCAGCATCGAAATGAACAAAAAGGTAATAATGGATAAAAAGCACAAAATATATTTTAATAAGTCATTTGCATATAGATGAATATTTAGTATTTTTTATAAATACTCATCTATATGTCGATGACTCTGAGTAAATAATGCAACATTCCTTAATTTATTTTAAACTATTGCTGGGCAACCATTAAAGTTTTCAATCCTGACTTAATCTCTTGATTAATGATGATAAAAATGAATATTTTCTGCAATCAATTGCATTGGTACACACAAAATAAATTTTCAGGTGTTTTTAAACAAACATCGGCATTTTAGCAGCAGTGTTCCCTTTACACAGCAGCAGATTAAATAGTTGTGAATCCCAAATATTAATGTCATGAGATAAAAATTATAGACTGACAAAAGTTTTATGATTTTTTTTTTTTTGTAAAATTATAAAAGTCAGCATGTGAACAATATCTGATCCATCAGGTCCGTTTCCCTGCTGGAACAGACGAAAAGCACTTCGGGAAGAAAAAATATTTTTTTAACATTTTTTCTTAAAACTTAAAGCCTTAAAATAAAAAATGCTGTAAAAAAAAAAATTGTTGTTTTTGCTTTACAGTTATTCTGTGGGACGAACAGGGGCGGAGCTTGAGGGGGGGTAGGGTGGCCCCCGTACTTAACTCATGAACATGCCCAGCCCCAGTCTAAACACATGAATGTGTTGGATTACGGTCCATTCATGGTCTTGATTTTTTTGAAAAGTCACGAGACATGGGCATGGAATTGGAAATCTGAACCAGAGTTCTTTCAGTGGGAAATCCATCATCGCAATCAGCAGCAGCAGATTATATTAAGAAGTTTTTTATTCTGCATCCTTTCCTACAAAAGAACGGACTTCCCTAGGCTGTTTCCTTCACATCTTTTATACCAAACTTGACTTTCCTTCAACTTCCCTTTTAACATGTTCGAGGGCTTTCATGTTGATTAATTTGGTCTCATCGTATATGTAAACATTGGACTCTATTTGTGACGTGTCACAAGTTAAAATTAGCATGTTCAAAGTATCGTCGCTGTCTTCCCTCAATCAGTTTCATGAGCAGCAGCTCCTCAGCTAACCGCTGGGAGTTGGAGCGTTGCCAGTCGTGCTTGTTGGCAGCTTTTACACCTGCTGTCTGCCTTTCTAAAGCATTTCCAGCCCCGAATCTCTGGGAAATGTGTTTGTACTGGAGAACAAGCTGATCCTCCAGGGCCAACATTCAGAGGCTGTGCAGAGGAGTCAACAGATTGTTGGGGTGTGGAGCTCATCAAGCATCTTTCTCATTAGATTAGATTATTAGTCACACAAAGCAGAAGCTTTCCAAGAACACCTAAAAATACATGAATAACTTTACACATTTCTTTTGTTGATGCAAAGTAAACAAATTAGTTAAGAGCCTTTTGTTGCTCTCCGTCAAAGAAAACAAACAATGCCAAGAAAGCATGATCTATAGAACCATGTTAGACATTTCTGTCCTCAGACCATCATCAGATAAATGATGTATGTAAGAGCACAAAACAGGTCTGGAAATATGGATGAAGAAGACACTTCTGCCTGAAATGTGTTTGTTAAAATGTGTTTAAAATCCACTGTGTGCAGAATTCTGTGGTTTTACCTCCCAGTGACCTCAAAACGGGAGTGTGAGGGGTTTTAGCCACATTGAGGAAAAGGAAAGAAGATTTGTACTCAAGACCAAGCTGTCTTTCAGTGCAGGGAGACATCTAAGACCTGCAGGATAGTGGGCCAGGAGGACCAGGGTTGGGGACCTCTGTCCTGGGTCATGTGTTAAGTGTTGGTATTGAGCAGGTCATGATTTTTTTTGTTGGTCCCCCTTTCAGCAAATATCTGGCTCGTGAGCTGCTGGATGTTAAGCTGTGTTGAGCACTAAATACAAAGTGCGCTGCTTTATTTTCTGAGCTTTTGTGGTGCCTAAGTCCGGTCTGGTCCTCTAGAGCTACTATCCTGCAGCTTTTAGATGCAACCCTTCTTCAACACACCTGAATCAAATGAATGTCCCGTTAGCAGGCCTCTGCAGAGCTGAATGACATGCAGAAGAGGAAATTCACCCATCTGAGGACCAGATTGGGTGCCCCTACCCTATAAAACTGATATGAGCTTCAGTTTCACATGTTAATCCAGATTATATAACATGTTTCAGCATCCTCTAAGAGCATGTTAGCAGTCTATTGAAACCTCACTGTTAGAATATGTGTAGAAAAATGTGATGCGTCTTTTAACTTTTAAACATCCAAATCTGTAATTCAGTTGTTTAGATTGAATTTATTTAAATTAGGGCTGTCAAAATTAACATGTTAATGCAGAGAATAATTTGTAGAATTGTGTTTATTCAACGCAGGCACAGGATGACCCATAACATATATATCACACAATTAACCACTCAGTCATTGCATCTGACATTCTGGTCTACCGTCCTGTTGGTGGCGGTAAAGCGTCGCTGCGTGCCCTCCGCCAAGAAGAATCAGTCTTGTCTACATAGAGCTGATTGTGACTGGAGCAGGATGGAAGAATCCAAAAAGAAACCCTTAAAACGGGAAGTTTGAGAATATAAAAAAACAATAAAAATGTTTTTTGCTTCATTTCACTGAAGCATCTCCATCTCCAGATCAAGTATGCGTTTGCTGAGGCTTTAATTTCACGTTTAACACCTAGCTTTTGGCAGACCGCAAGCTTGTAATTAATCCACAGCTGTCCAATGATTTATCAGATTAAAACTTTAATTGTTTGACGGCTTTAATTTAAACCCTTTATTTAATAAACAGCAGCACAACATAAAACAAAGTATTGTATGTACAGTATGTGTCTTGGTGAAATAAGCAGTCATCACTGAAAAAAGCACCATGTGAATGGCAGCAAATGAAGCTGCAAATCTGATATTTATCTGAATTAATGGAGCCTTCATTGTTTTCAAAAGCTCATTCCAGGATTGTTCTTCTTACCGTGCTATGCCGACAAGCTGAAAGATACATTTTTTCATTAGCTTGGAGGATGCATTGAACACTATTATTGACATTCTACTTCTTTTTAGTTTGTTTTTGTTTTGTTTGTCTTGTTTTTGTGGCGTGGTGGAGTTTCAACTCAAATTTTTGGATGCAATGACGAACTGTTGCCTAAGGGTACAAAAATTATTAACATTCATTATTTACTCCAAGCTTTCCCCTCTCTACAGAGATTTCATATGTCATATCAATCAGTGGTTGTCAACATTTTTTTGAGCCAGTTCCCCCACAATCTATTATCCAGGTCCCCTACCACCCCCCACCAATAAATGTAAGCTAGACTACATTCACACTGTAGATTAATAAATCCATAACTTCTTATTTTAATTCCACATTGTGAGCCGTAGTCCAGTACTTTCACAATCTCTCACAAAGTGCTGAAGCCGTGTACCTCTCTGAAAGCCGTTTTCAGACCAGTAATGTTTTGTTTTGGTTTGGTTTGGGGTTTTTTGGCCAATAAATCTATGCTGTTTGCTCATAAATTGAGCGAAAGACAAACCAAAGCTCATCTTCGATACAAATTTAATTAAAAATTAAATTTTCCATTAAAGTGCAATACTTGTACTGGGAATAATAATGAAGCCTTTGCAGAGTTAGTGGTGTTTTTAATGATCATCAGTTTAAATTTACAGCCAGTTTCTGTCTGTTTACTGTGTGGTTGATGTTCCTGTTAGATTTTTGGTGCAGAGAAAATAAGTTTTCCGTTCCTGTACTTGCTGAGAAAGAACAACAAAATAAACATATTTTTCCCTTTTCAGGACCACTTCCTTCCTTGTCTTTATTATTATATTTAATCTCATACATATTCAGATCTGAGCTCTCAGCACCTGGAGTTTGTTGTCTTGTCTCTTTAAATTTAAACATTACTAATGAGGCTTAATTTGTTCCCAGGGCCCAGAATAAATCCTGGTATTTGTTGTCTGGCCAAATGGAACAAGTTGGCGGCTCATTCATTTCACTGACCGGACTTCTTCAGGACAGATGGCTCCTCTGTCACATCATTTGGAGGAAGTAATGATTAAACAAACCTGTGAAAAATGCCAGGGCTTTATTGAGGCTTTGTGTTGCATTTAATGCCCAATTAAATAATTTAAAATGTTTCTGTCATCCACAGAGCTTCAAACTGCAAGAGACAGAGTTAAAAATAAACACACATTATACAAATTGAAAATATTGTCCCCTATTGATATAATTTGACGATTTATAATGAAAGTTATTGATGAGCAGTTTGACTTCTTTGCATGTAAAGCTCCGTTTTAAACAGCTGTGATTTAATTATGGGAATCCAAATATCTTTCAGCATGATTTTACACCTACAGTTATTTATAATGCATTTTCCCATCCTAATTAGATAGAAAGATAGTTTGCTGTATTTTTATTAGAAAGAACATATTAATTTGAGAAAGAAATCTCTTGAATAACTGAAAGAATTAGCAAAGAAAATTTCTTTTCAGCTTAAGTTAGTAACATTTAAAGTAACTGCTTCCCACAAAAAGTGGTTTCTAAAACAAGAATGAATTATTTTTAAAATTCAGAAGAACGCAACCTCTAGCAGTCATGTGAATGAATGCACATGAAATTCTTTTCTGCACCCAGGCAGCATAAAAATGGTATAATTGTGGGGCGGTTTTTATCACGCCTTTGCCTCCAAGAACATGCAAACTCTAAAAATGATGCTGAATAAAATCCAGCAGCACTTTGGCCAAAATAACAACAAAAAGAGATTCATCCCGTGAGGCTCATGACCAGGGAGAGCTTTGTGAGAATCTGTCAGGGTCCCTGTTTACATAACTTTCATGCACCAAAACTTTTATTGGCTAAACACAAGCGACTTTAAGCTATGGGGCAACTTGCTCCCACGAAACGACATAACATCCCACATAATTTTACCTCTTAACACACATTTATTGCTATTTGCATGTAACTTCGCTCCATGTACTTTATAGGGATGAAACACATAATTATTCCAAGTGTCATTAATTAACAAAATTCCAGACAGTTTTGAGTATAGCTACCAAATAAGCTGAAAATCAGAGCCTGTATGAGTCGGTCCGCAGGTTCTTATTGCCCCCCTGTTAAATACCCATGTTGGTAGGATGTAGGATTACACTGGGTGTGACGAGGGCCCATATTCATTTTGAAATATATTTGTGGAATCCAAATGGGGCCCTATTTCTGTCATCCATTGACCACTTATCTTGACTCAAGTGGGCCCCAAAAAAGTTATCTACCCATGATCTACCCAAGATTTACCCATGTACCTGACCGAAACCAGTGTTTAACAGTGGTCACATGTGGAACCCATAGAGTCCCATTCAGGTCCCATCTATATTTCAATCTATTTTGGCGCTAAACACATGGTGGTCATATAATAGCACCCCTAAAATTCATAGAAAATAGAAATGCAACTGAATGGACATGCAGTTTATTCATAAGACCAGTAACCATGAAGCCATCAAGATGCTTGAACCTGGACTGCTGTAGCAACATCTAGCAAACTAAGAGACAAAAATGCTTCAAGGTCAAAAACAGAAAAATAATTTCATTTAATTGTTTATGTTTACACTATTTACCACTTTGAATTAAAGCCCAGAACAAAGGTTTACTACCACTAATCCACAATTAACCAGTAAAAATACCCTGCCTCCTTCCTGGAAGGTCCTGCACTTCACACAGACCGAATGAGTTGCTAAAAAATGTAAGACGCCGAAGATATTAAATAATACACGACTATGTTTTAAATGGCTTGTTGCATTTTACATGTTATTTCATATCTATATATTTTTTATTGGCAAGTGTTTAAAGCAGATTATCAGAACTGTGTCATAAGTGTAAAAACAATATATGAACCTTTTGACACCTGATGAATCGTATTTGATATATTTCTGATACCTAATGCATCACTTTCTGCTAAAAACATTACTCAGTGTTACTATTTAGTTTATTTTTATTCAAACAGTAAAATACAGTGAAATATATATGAAAGTGATATATATACATATATATATATATATATGAAATATAGTGAAAGGGTCTGTGAAAGGAAGCTACTTAAGGTTTAAAATATGGGATCCAGTTTTCTACAGACAACGTACAAATAAACATATAACAGACACACAAGAAATAATCCCACTGTTTTGATTATATTATGTTAAAAGACATGGTTGAGACGAGAAAACACTAGATAACTATGAAAAGAAAATCAAGGTATAAATCAACTCAGCTACAAAGTTCTTGATATAATCAATAAAAAGACTTCAGATTTCCTGAAGTCTTTACTGAAGTTAAGTTTTTCTTGGATCGGGTGTTACCAGGCAGATTTGGAGAACGTGGTAAAAAACAAGGTAACTGGTAACAGTTTCAGCAAATAAATATTAAACATAAGTCACATGCCAATGATGACCACTGGAAAGACAGCAGAACTCATTAAGGAACTCTTAGTTGTAACATTAGTTGTCAAAATTGACAAATTTGTTGTTGTTGTCTTTCTCCCACTGCAGCCTTGGTGGAAACTTGCTGAATGGTTGGAAACCTCGGTTTCAGGACCCAGGTGATGCCACCACATCGTACTCTGTCAGAAGCACAAAACTGTTCTCTCTGATTTTCCGCACTCTGACCAAGTCTCCACACTCTTGGACTTGGATCAACGCTCTGTCCCCTCTTTCATATTCCCTCTCTCGGTCATTTAGCGTCACCTCAGTCCGCCTGCCACAGGCCTGCCGGTACATGTATCTCACCCCGATGACCAGCACCATGCCCAGGCCAGCTGAGCAGCCCAACAGCATGCCCAACTCCCAGGAACTGTGTCTAGGGATAATTTCTGGATACTTCCCTTCCTTGTTTGGTGTTTCAGCAGGTTTTGAGGGTTTAATGCTCAGGATTTTTGGTTTAAAGTCTGGGCCATGATTTAGCCTGAGGTTCGGATGAGGTTTGGGGTTTGGATGAACAACTGTTCTTTGTTTTGGTGGGTTGAAATTTGGGTGACCTACAGTTATTTTATGGGAGAGTACAGAGGGTAAAGAGGATGTTGGGGAGGTGTGTAGAGAATGGTGGGGGACTGGAGAAGGTCCTAAATCAGGGGAGGTAAAAGAAGATGAGGAACCTTCCTTGAAGAAGGAAGATGTTGAGGTTGGTGAAAAAAAAGATGGAGCTAAAGTAGAAGTTGCCAGTGAGGATGAGGTGAGAGCTGGGACCATGGTGAAGGAAGAAGTAGATGAAGAGGTAGCATTTGTAATACACTGAGAAGAGTTAAAGGGAGGTAAAGTAGATACTGAGGCTGAAGAAAACAATGAAGCTGGTGATGGATAGTTTGAGGTGTTTGAGGAAGAAATGGCAGAAGTGAAAAAGGATGGTAGATGAGAAGCAGAGGAAGGTTGGGCAGAGGATAACTGATGAGGTGTGGGGATTGGGGAAGGAGGAGGGACAGCAGAAAGAGCTGGGGCTGTTTTGGGTTGGCTTTTTAAAGAGGGGGAATAGGAATGGGTGAGCAATGTTGACCTGACAGATGGATGCACCAGGGTTGATGTTGCAAATGGATGTAAAGGAGGTTCAACACTGGGGTGAATCATAGAAGAGGTGGTGTAAGAATCTGTGGAGGGAGATGATGATTCAAAACCAGGAAAAGTTGAAAAAGAAGGTGAAGGAGAGGCTGAGGGAACAATACCAAAGTCAGCACTTGCAGGTTCGATAGTTGATTGAGACTTGAGATCTTTTCCCAGAGTGAACACTGGATCAAACCTTGATGTGAAGAAATGAGCGTTGACAAGCAGAGGAGTTACAGAGGACTGAGTTAAAGCCTCATCTTGAGCTTGGGTAGTTTCTGTTACACTTCGGTGAAAGCTACTAAGAGATTGAGACTGAGGGATACTGTTTAGAGATGTGGCTGTTTGAGACAAATTGGTTTGTTTTGGGGTACTTTTGGCTCCAGAAGATTTGTTAATAGACTGAAGTTTGGCCTGAGTAAGGAATAAAGTGGGGAAGGACTCAAGAGTTGGAGAGTTTGATGGTAGAACTGGCTTTGCTGGTGATGTTTGGGGCTTGGGGGAAGATTGGGAGAAAATAGCGCCTTCACTATAATTAGAATGGGACTTGAGGACAGGTTTTGATGAAGACATTTGGATGTGTGTACCTTTCTTTGCTTGGATTGTACTCTTTAGTCCATTGATTTCTTCTGGTGTAGTCTGGGTCTCTAACTTAGTTGGAAGTCTTTGCTTTGTGGCTATTGGGGTGTTTGTACTGTGAAAGCTGTGTATGGTCGATGTTGTTGTGGTGGTTTTCAAAGTTAACGTTGGAGCTTTTAGTTCAGGATCAGTGTTCAGTTTTGGTTCCAGGGAATTTGCTGTAGGCTCTTTCCTTTCAGTCTCTACATCACTCAGAGGGATGAAGGGAAGAGTGGGGTTCGGTGGGGAAAGAGGACTGATTGAGATTTGCTCTGTGGTGTTGGGAAGGAGTGTTGGAGAAGCATCCATCCTTTTAACATCAGCTGGGACAATAGAGGTTGTACAGGGAAGGGAGCTCTTGGGGTCATTGGTATGAGAAACTGAATGGATGCCCATCTCTTTGGTGACACTTGAAAGGGATGCTGGAGTAGTATCTACGTCACTTTGACGAGATCCTAAAGTCAAGTTGTTCCTTTTGCTCACTGGATGATTTGACAAAGTAACAGAGCTGGTTGATGTCAAGGCAGGCTGACTGACATCTGTAAATGTTTTCAGAAATTTGGAAATCTGAGTTCTACTGCTTGTTTTTGTCCGCTGTGTCGAGGTAGTAGCAGGACTAGTAATCCTGGTTCTTTGTTTTTTTGATGCTCTGTGGGCTATGAGACCTGCAAGATATTAAGGAAAGAATAAATCATTGAGTTTTGGTTGAAACATAGGTTCAGTCCTTACCAATCCCTTTGTTTCTACCCCTCTGTTTTTATTCTTATCGGCAGGGTAGGTAGATGTCTGTCACTTAACACAGCATTTTGCCTACCTTGCAGAGAAGTTGCTTTTTCTTCCTGAAACACAAAAACTGTACTTGCTTCATCCACCACTGTGGTGTTACTGCCTCTCCAAGCTCTTTGACTCCCATCACGCACCACTGCAGACGCAACACCAGCCCAATACACAAAGTAGGATTGTACCACAGTGATGCTGAAACACAGGACACAGAGGTTTGTGCATTACTGATAAAGATAACTACTGTATAAGGATATGAAGACAAAATCTTTTCCTTGCTTTATAACTTAAAGCAGGATGGCGACGGCCTTACTGGAACTGTACGTCTCCCATTGGTTCATCAGGAGCCCTCCAGATAAATGAGAGGTTTCTCTTGCGCTGTTTGTCGGAGTGTGTGACAGTGTCATCCTCTGAGAAGCAATGCAAGGTGCGGGTACCTGAGGGAGTCAGGATCCAGGAGCCACCCACCAGGAGCAGGCCCAGTTTCGTAGACTTAATTCCAGCACGTCCTCTAGCTGAACTCTTCGTAAGCTCAACACTGCGAGCCTGGAGCAGAAAACCCATGAAGTCTCGAGCGCTTCGGACAGTCACTGTACAGAGATATGGATGAAATACGAGAGGTTGACCAAGCATGACCATGAACCACAGTGTCCCAGGGTTTAGTTTGACTAAGCAAATTTCAAATAACAGATCAAGTCAGGTCATGTCAAGTTTATTTATGTAGCACATTTCCAACAGGTTATCCTGCCCAAAGTGCTTTACAAACTAAAATACATCTGAAATTAAATAAAGTGCATAATAATACAACATTTGTTTTCATGTGTCAGACTTTATGAGAGTTAAATGACAAACATTTTAAATGCACCTGAAACAATTTTGTTGGTCTAATCTCATGGTTCTCAGTGTGTTACGTGTACCAACGATGGCAATGTGGTTTCCTCTAGTGGTATGCTCACAAATTTTCCAGCATTAACCAGTTTACATATTATGCAATATAAAACTTTCTCCCAGTTTTTATTTGACATTGATAGACCTTGTAAAACCGGATGTTATGGCCGATAAAAAAAAGTTGTGTTTGTGGGTTTCTATTTCTATTTCTATCTATACTTTTTTTTTTTTTTCAAATGTTATTATTTGTGTATCCTTAACGCAAAAAATGATCAGATCATCTAAAATGAAGTTATGCTTGAGAATAAAAACTACCAAAGACGGCTTTACACATTTTCTTTTTTATGCGTTAGATGAAGTCAAAATCAAAAGCTGCCAAACAACCAACATAGTCTCAGAAACTTCAGGGTTATAAGGACTTTGCAGAGTTGGGAGACAAAGTTTAAATGTCAGTTCTGGTGATAAACTCCTTCTAAAATGACAGATAGCACCACTCACTCAAAAGTAAATAATATTTTTCATTTGGAACTAGCGTACCGCTGTCTGAAGTCTGATGGACAAGGGTTGGTCTTTTCAACCATATCGTAATGTCAGCCATGAAGGTGGTACTCAGAGAGCCTGCTATCCTCTGAAAAGCTACATTACATAAAGAATTTGGCACCTGCCAGTCTAATCCATGAGGTAACAGATAGTTAATTAGTACCTGTTATTAAATGTCCAGGGAGGTATGAAGAGGCGGATGTGCGTACACTGACATAGCTGTGTTGCGGATCCAGGGGATGAGCACTGATGTGGCCAGGAGCCATCTCCCGACAGGAGGCGTGGCTTGCACCGTGGGAGAAAGACATGATGGGCGGAGCCAGTGAGCATAAGATGACAACCAGCCCGTGTAAAGCAAAAATGGGAGGCATCTCTAAATGCACACACAAACAGTAAAATATGTTTCAGTCAAAGCATAGAAAGGCAGCAGACACATACAATTTGGACAGAATTTGTTTTGGAATAATTATATATCCACAGATAAACTTATTTTGTGGCATTATGTTGATTGCTTAGCAGACCTGCTGGTACAGAGGACATTTTTAATTTACGTAAATAAATGTCTATTAAAATGATTACAGATGACAGAAGCAAAATAGTAAAAAAAAAACTCAAGACAAAAATAACCACAATAAACAAATGAAAAGATGTTTAAAAACAAAGAGCAAAGGAAAGATATAACATTGCCAATAAGAACAGCCATGAAGAGGCTTAAAACTACTAAATATAACTGGAAAAGATTTAGACCAAAATCCCTCAGAAATGTGAAATAACTGAACAGAAAACAGACTTCATGGCCTAAACTACAACCTGGTCTTGTGATAAACACAGTAGGCTACAGCCTCAAACTACAGCTTCAAACTATTATTAATATAAACATCTGGTCCTTGCCAGATAAATATGACCTAACACGACATTTCAAGCTGTGTCATTATTCATTAACAAAAACAGAATGAAAATGCAGCAACAGTGTGAGAGACTATTACGCGCCCCCTAAACTGCTGTACGTCTAGTTTAAATGTATTTTTTTCCTTAAATTATTTGGGATTCATGATGATTGTAATTAATACCAACAGAAACTATTATTAAATGTTATTTAATATTTCTGGCCTAATGTCAACAATATTGATTATTTAAAAAAATAATGCATTAATCCTTTACAGAGTCATTTGAAAGGAATGCAGTGTAAAGATAAATTTAACAGGTATAACACAGAAGGATTTTTTTAACTTGTAAAAGTATTTTAGATTTAACTATTCTTTAAAGGAAGAATTTACAAATGAATGGGTAATGTCGTGTAAGAGCCAAATGGTTCTAAATGCCTGCATGAGCATCCTTACCTTTTCAAAGCTGTAGCCTCAGAAAGTTATTTAGTTTGCAGCAAGTCTGTCAGATCAGTTGTAATTGCCAGCTCGACTGCTTGGGAAAGCTTCTGGGGTGTTTGACTTCCAATACAGTGAGATGACTGAGCCCCCTCAAGATGAAAAGAATTTCACATTCTGGGATATAGAGGGAGGAGGGACACATAGAACTGGAACCTGTAGACCTGGAGTTTATCCAGTCAATCAAATGTTTATTTATTTATTTAGTTAGTTAGTTAGTTAGTTAGTTAGTTAGTTAGTTAGTTAGTTAGTTAGTTAGTTAGTTAG
>JBAFTA010000006.1:4633785-4645588 GCA_036919975.1 Melanotaenia parkinsoni | reverse complement strand
GCGTCATTATCTGACAGCCGAGGCTGTCCTGGAAACATCATGTCTGCATGCTGACTGGGATTAACAGGACTGAGCTTCTACATGAAGTTTTACATTGAAAAATAGACAGATCATATAATGAAATAAATAGTGATAAAAGCAAGAAGACTGACATTTAATTTGGTTTCCAAGTTAATGAACTTGACAAGCTACCTATCGAAACTGGGGTGGGCCTGGCCCCCCCAGGACCTCTAATTTCACCATTGACAGAAGCCTCAAAGGAAATTGTCTCCATGGGAGGGTGGCTGTCAGAAGCTATTCTTTAGAAAAAGAAAGAAAGGTTTAGGGTTGCCAAACAACACAAGAACCGGACTGAAAATCAGTGACAACAGGTCTCACAAAGTTTGGTTTAAATAGTTTATATTATATAGGGAAGAATTCAAGAGAATGTCAATCTAAAGGTGGCGGCCCTATCATGGTATGGGGCTGAATTTCAGCCAATGCTGTTTGAGGTTTTATCCACATGATGAACTAGTTTCCGCCTGAGGTTGCTGCAGGGTTTGGTATGAATTAGGTTGTGTTTCTTACACATAAAAAAGATATTTTTGTGTCTGCTACATAAAATGTTAAAAAACACCTGAACACAAGCTGAGCAACATGTCATGGTGCAGACATTCCTGTAGGGAAAGTTCATGGTGCAGCACAAGAAAACAAGTTCCTCTGGTCAAGACTCACATGTCCACCTTCATATTAAAGATAAGGGACTCTCTTTTGAGTATTGGTGATGTCCACATTTTGGACAAGGAAGACAAATGGTTTGAAACAGGACATTTAAAAACAGACAATCTATGTTAAACTAGAAAATGTGACTCTTTTCAACAAAGCCATTTTTTGTAGAAATCCAGAAACCAAAAGGGTGGAGGCTGGTAACACATTGTCCTGGTGTCCGCATACTTTTAGTCCTGCAGTTATTAAACATGTGCTGCTGTGACACACTGAGAGCACTTTTCACTTTAACTTGAATCAAATCACATCCACTAACTCAATGTCTCTTCCCTCTCCTCTCTTTAGAGGCCACTCAGAAGGCCCAGATGCATCCTGGGAGCCAAGAGGAGGCTGAGCAGCAGGATGAGCCTGGGGTTGCACTCTCCCCAGACAGCCCCGGGGCGAGTCCAGAGCCGCCGTCCCTCACGCACACACCCGATGGCAACACAGCCACCGACACACTGGCTTCAGACCTTCTCAGGAAGCTAGCAGGTACTAAAAGGCTTTCACGAAACTAGTACAAATAAAACTCATTCAAAGGAAAAATACCTGCATACTTACTTCATGTCTATTACAGAGCGTCAGGAAGTCAGCAGCCAGGTGTTGCGGCTCAAAGAGGAAGAAGAGCCAATGGATGTCAGCACGGTGGCCCAAAGTCGACCAGTTACAGAGGAGATTGCTAGGTCGACCCAAAAGATGGGGAGCCCTCATCTGTTCACTGTTAAATCAGAAGGTCGGGATCTCACTGGGAACAAAGTAGCTCCACAGTTGCACCCTGGAGCCAAAATGGTGGACCAGTGTCTCCTTGGTTTTAAAATGGAGGACAGATTTTACGCTGGAGGCTGCCAGTCTGCCTCCAAAACAGCAGCTAGTGGCATCTCTGGAGCTAACAATTTTCAGTTTCCAGTCAAAATAGAGCATCATGGTGTTACTATGAAAGAGCAGCTTGTCGTGAATGTGAAAAGCACAGAGAGGCTGCTCTCTGGAACGAAGATGAGCAACCATTTTCTGTCTCGAGTTAAGATGGAGGACCAATTTCCCTCAGGGGCTACGATGGAGAACCAGCTTGTCTCTGGAGCCAAGATGGCCACCCAGGTTTTCTCCGGGGCAAAGATGGAGGAGCAGCTTTTCTTTGGAGCCAAGATGGAGGACCAGCTTACCTCTGGAGCCAAGATGGCTGATCAGTGCCTCAGAGCAGTGCTGTGGCAGGACATGTCGGTGAACCTGGCGTCTACGTTGCTGCACCAGCTGTCAGGTAACCAAACAAACTTTCTCAAGGACTTATTAGAATCATTTTCAGTTCTTTATTTTAATTTTGGAGCTGAAGTAAAGGAACTTTGCTTGATTCACAGTTTTAGAATTTCCCAATTAATCTGAACCTTCACCTGTTTTAGTTCCTATCATTTAAAGTAATTTCCATTAACGTCGGGAAGCCAGCCAAGGCTCAGCACCCAGATTTACATGATTTGGGTTCATTATTTGTCCTTTTTCTCCACAATATGTTGTCCTGTTTGTGCTGTGATAGCACCATAATAATTTTTCTATTGTGTGTCTGCAGAGAAGGTCAGTAAGTCCACCAATCAGCAGGTGGAAAGGACGACTCCGCCCATCAGAAGCAGGTAGCGGCACTTTTCCTGTCATCAATCAACAATCTCACACGTACCTCTGATCTGCTTTGTTTTGACGATATCCTGTGTGTGTGCTCGTGTCTCTAGTCCTGATTTGAAGGTGAACGTGGACAAACTCCGCCCTTCCCCATTCTTGACCTCCCAGGAACCTTCAGATGGTAATTAACCAAACACATCTTGACACGTTCTGTGTTTGAGAACAGAAACAGGAGCTGTGACGTCTACCTTATTCACCAAATGCTTTCTGTCATGTCCGTCGCATCAGCTGGTCATCAGAGGACCTGATCTTTTCTGATCTTTTTAAATTTTACATTTGATTGATTGGCATTGAGTTATTGCCCATATACCATGAATAGAAAAACTATTAATAATCTGGTTACAAACCAGTGTTTTCCTGGGAATGTTAAGTTCTGGTATGTAGTAGTATTCTGTGACAGTATCTCATACCCCAGCACAACAGTTTGTCCTAACAGAAAACCTGCTCTGAAACCTGCTGAGGAATGGACCTACCCTCAAAACTCCAAACTTCCCAGACCCTAGTTTGTTCCTCGGTGTTAGACACCCACAGAGGACGCAACCCTGATGGTCCGGCTCTTTAGTCAGCATACAGGGACGGCTGTAGCTCAGGAGGAAGAGCAGGTGTTTCAACCGGAAGGTTGATCAATTCCAGGCTTCCCCTGACTGCATGTCAAAGTGTCCTTGGGAAAGACACTTAACCCCACGCTGCCCCCCGATGTGCCTGTCGGGGTATGAGTGTGTGTGTGTGTGTGAATGGGTGAATGTGACAGGTAGTGTAAAACGCTTTGAGGGGCCAAACTGACTGGAAAAGCGTTGTATAAGTACAAGTCCATTTACCAACACAAAGTTAATGAGGTGGTTTTAATGTACATGTAGATATTCCGAACAATGATTTCATCATTGAGTTAACGATATAATATGATACCGGTCATTTACAGTACTTTTCATCAATATCAGTACTCTTTGCCCCTTAAAGGAAAATCACATGATTGATTAATATAATAAGTGCAATATGAATAAAACTCATGATTTTAAATACTTGGAAGAAGTGCTTATGAAATTATAATAAAATATATTAATGAGTAAATTATTAGAAATAAGTTAAAAAAGATAAATTTTGTTAAAATAATAATAAAAAAATATTAAACTACAAATTAATATAAAATGATTAAGCTTTCTTAAACTGAACGAACATAGTGCTCAAGAACCTGCTTTAAAACATCATCACTCACACCAACAGCATCATCGTCATCATGACATCTGATAGGCTGCCACAGTCATGTGACTGGGAAGACAGCAGGAATAGACTGGGACAAGGTTTCACACATAACTTTATTACCTAAAACTCTCACAAATTAAAACAAATAGCACATTTTCTATCAACACAGAGGTATCGCAGTATTCCAAGAAGTACTGAATCCAAAATTTAGAGAGGCAGATATGGAAGTATTGATTACAGAGTATTGGTACACCCATCCCTAATTTACTCTTGTGACAGAAATTGGTTTGTGGTTAAAGCAGGGGTGTCAAACTAACAACCATGGGAGCCAAAACCAGCCCGCAACTGGGTGCAGTCTGGACCGCAGGATGGATTTGGAGAATGTGGAAATAATATTAAAGAAATGAACTACAAATTGTTTAATAAAAGTAATTCATTATTTATCAGCTAAAGGTTATCTTTCATCTCATATTATTTTTATACATAGGTTGTATGATGTCAGTCCAGGTGGTCAGGATGAGTACGCAGATCTAGAAATGTATGTACTCATCTTTACAAGTTATCCTAATCATAACGTGAAATACTGTGTTTTTTTAGTTCCATGTACCTGTGATGAAATGTTTTGTGGTCTTGTAGATCCATAATGTTGTAATACACATGAAAATAAACTGAGGCTAAATATTTTAACTCCACTATTTTTTTTCCAAGTAATTTCAGGTTGTTCATAATGTTTTGTAAAATAAGTTAATTTAATGTAAACATCTTAATGATCTACTTGTGCTTCTTTGCAGTAAAACAAAGAGAGAAAATAGAAATTTTCCTATTTATAGGTTTTTATTTTACTGGTCCAGCCCACATGAGATTAAATTCTGCTGTATGTGACCCCCAAAATTAAAATGAGTTTGACACCCCTGAGTTTTTAAACTACCCTGTTTCATTGTGTGACTTTAAGCCTTGTGTTCTTCATTTCCAAAACTAAAACTGTCTGTAAAGCAGAAATAATCATTTATCTAACTACAGAAACTTGTCATATTAACTCCTGCCAGCCATGGCTGATTTAAATAGTTACCAAGAATTCTACATTAGGTTTCATCATCATAAAGGAATGGACAGTTTTCTTTGCTTGGACATACTGATCATATGTCCACGGAGGACACCTGTACGGTGCTGTAAATAAGAAAGTATTTGTAATGGTTACTTCCTCGCTGTGGAGTAAGTTACCTTCAGGATTAATGTAGGTACAGAAGTAAACTTGCATTTGTTGGTGGGCATGTCCCTCTAACAAAACAGGATCAAGACATTAGAAACGGGAAGATTCACCAGAAGCATCAGTTTATCTGTTTATAAAACCACCACGTATACAATGGCTGTAGGTTTGGCAGGAGTTGGTGGTGATCCTCAGCTCTCTTTTATTTATTTATTTAAGTTTTTTAAGAGTTTATCTGTCGGAGGCCATTTACAGTAAAACTTTAAAGTCAGACCAGACTAAGTAGAGATGCACTGCACCAAATTATAGCTTTTTAGTGTCCATCTGCACTACTAGTGGTGGGCAGAAGAGAAATTTAGGAGTTTAAAGATAGAAAGAAAAATAAAAAAATTAAAAACATAAGAATAAAAAGGAGGATAATAAACAGGTACATGTCCATGTGCATGCACTGACTCCTTACCTGACCGGTGTGTCTGTTTAACTTGATTCTTCACAAAATAGCACCAGTTCTTACTTTTATTTATTTTAATAAACAAGAAGAACCTAAATGAACTAAATTCAGATTGTTCAGACTGTAGCAGAAAGATTACAGGTTTCACCGCCTGTTTCATCACATTTCATGACTCCTGTTGCATGTTTTCTTTTTAAAATGCCTCAGTGAAACGAGGTTAGAACAAAAAGTATTTTAGGATTTTATATTTATAAATGCCTGTTTGTGTGTAAAGATAACACACCCAATGTTGATATATGGAAATGGACCCATGATGTTTGTAATGACGGTGACTTGATAAACCAATGAAACAACCCTGGACGTCACACAGGTAAAGGTGAAAGCATCTGGTGAATAAAGCATGCTTTTCTTAGAATACAGCCAGCGCACACACTCGTACTAAGATACAGTAGGATGCACGACTCTCACATTGTTTAGATCAGAATACAGTAACAGTGAGAACAGCGAACACTCCTCTTGTGCTTGAAGAGGCGTAGAAATGTGTTGAGAAGTATCTCGTGGGACTGTTTTCTTTTAATCACACACTGAGTCACCGCGTTCTGCTCATCATTGATGTGTTTGCCTGCCAATCCTGTCGTAGTATGCAGGAATGAAAAATGACACTGTCTATCAGAGCGGAGGGATTAAAGGAGCTGACAGGCAGAAGTACTGATCCAACTAAACTTACAGTGAAAACTGGCACAAGCTGGAGAGATGGGAGCTCCCAAAACTTCACATTTCAAACTCAACTCGTTCACTGGAGGATGATGCTGATGTTCCGAATATTAGATGTCTGGATGTTACATGAAGTCTGTCTCTTAGTACTTTAATCTGAGAGACCAAAACTCACTGATTATTACTGAAGGCATGCACTCACCGGCCATTTTAATAGGTATATAAGTTCAAACTGAGCATCAGAATAAGAAAGAAATGACATTCAAAATAAATGAAGTATATCTGCAAATACCACAAAACTGTATGTAAAATCTTGGTCTCCACAGAAAGCTGAGACATGAGATTACTACTGAAGTATCAGCATCAAGATATGTTTTACTGTGTCAGAGTAAATTCACCTGGAACACGTCAAAGAAAACCACATTACTTCCAGTTAAAAACCAGAAGATAGCAGCCCAGTTTAACTGACTTAAGTGATGTCTGAGTGGAAACTGAAAAAATGGAGGCTAAAAAAGTGAACCTGAGCAGTTTTCCAGGTGTTTTAATAGAGGTGTAAATATCTCAGGAAGCCATTGGCTGATGTTGATGATGGACACGTCTATTAATGGTCAGAGTCAGGAGGATCCAGTCCCCACATTCACTGTAGAAACACCATGGGAGAACACATGAGCTGAGTTTCAAGCAAAAGTAAGACCTGACTTCTGATTCTGGCTGCTAGCCTCCAGAGTTTCTGTCCCACCGCGATGACGTGTTTGTAATCAGAAGTCTCCTTGTTTGTGGAGAAATTATGCTTTTCTTACATTCCCATTTAATTGCTTGTACTGTGTTTTGTTTGGATGCCAGTACTTTGTAGTCTTTTAGCTGAGTTTCTCCCCGTCATGTTGCTATGCAACATGTTAGCTTTGCTGCTTCACGGTGCCTGCAAACATCTTCTGTATTGCATGTAACTCATGTACAGGGGACTCTAGTCAAGAAGAAGCTCCAGTAAGTGACTTTGAATGTGGCGTGGTTGTTGGTTTGAGTATTTCAGAAACTGCTGATCTGCTGGGATTTTCACGCTCAACCCTCTTTTTTGTGTTCAATTACTTTTGAATTATACATTTTGAAAAAAATAATGTTTTAGTTATTTCTTATCTGTCTAAAGGAATTGCAGTAAATTCTTACCAGAACTTTACTTTATCATAATTTCGAATGCATTGTTATAATCCTGCATACACACAGTGAAGCCTAAAATGATGCAGATCAAGGCCAAATTTAGCTTTACCCTCACTTTTTTAAATCAGCCTTCCTCTGATTGAGAATGACAATACCATGGCAGAAAGATAGGCTCCTAAAAATGTTAATGTACTATTTCTTCTTAAAAGATCGGGGAATGACGGATAAAAAAAGCCTCAGAGTCAGAAAACCTAGAAATTATTGTAGAAGAATGTGTAAAATCCCAGGAGATAAACTTGTTTGATTGCTGTGATGACGATAATTACTGAGAGGTGGTTTAAACACATCTGGACATGGCTTTGTTTGTAAAAAGGTTTAAATCAAATTATGTTTCCAAAGAGTCTCTTCTGGTTTTCTTTTATATTTCTGATAAAAAAAAAATAGACATTTTAAAAGACATGAAAAGGTTTTAAACGTCACCTTCTGACACCCTGCAGACGAACCGCTTTTATTCACACCTTCCTCATGTGTTAAATCTGAAGTGTTGAGTGATGCAGGTTCAGACACAGGAGGCTGATAATTATCATGCTCCTCATTACTGTAAACCTCCGGTCACTGCAGGCCACCTCATACGAGTTTCTACCAGCACAAACTATCCTGCGCCGACACTTCCTGATGAATACTTTCAGGGAATTGGTGCATTTACTTTGCCTGCAGTGTTTTTATTGTTTCCCTTGTTGTTACTGTTATTGGGTTTTAATGACCGTCTTCCGGTGCATTGCTTCTGTTTGTGTTCTGGATTTACGCTGCCACAGAACGCCCTTCGGGTTTATAATAAAGATGAACTTATTCATGAATTTATTAGCAGAATTAAAAACAGCTTTCTTTTCCCTTTTTTTTCTCCACAGAAACCCAAACCAGCCTCAGTAGAGATCAAACCACAGGTTGCTCTTACTTCTTCAGGTAAAACACACCTTTCTTCTTCTACTCTGGTTTAATCCTCATTCTGTGTCAATACTGAACGCCAGGTAGCAGCCACTTAAAGGACAGGACGTTGATCAGTCTGTAGAACGTCTGGTAACCTGCCTGAGGTGGTCGGTTTGATGCCGTCTCCCAGATTAGACACATTAGCATCTTCACAGAGCCCAAGTTTAACTTGTTTTAACTTCAGCTCAACTCGACTCCAGTCCTGCCAGAAATTGTGTAACAGTCCCATTTGTCCTCTTTTGGAAAATATTGAGTCCTTGACTTTTACATCTAAAGAGATATTTTGATGTATTTAGCTTTTTTTTATTACAGCACAAATGCACAGCTACTTTTTCCATTTATGAATAGGATCAGTAAAATGACTGCTTTACACCAACCTTGTGTACCATGTTTAACATGCAACGTTATTGTGTTGCTGCACATTCACTGTGAAATTTCACACCTCCAGCATGTTTATTAGGGATGGTCGTTTTATGTTATTTTTTTAGGTCAACTAGTCAGGCTTTTCAAAATCATTTAGTTGTGACGTCATTATGACATCATCAAAAATTAAAATGAAAAATTACTTTATCTCCAAATGGAAATTATAAAATGTGTGAGCTGTTATTTGTATATTCTGTTCTATTCTATTCTATTCTATTCTGCAATTCTGGATTAAGGAGTGAAGGTAGACCGGAGTCGTTTGGGTTATTGTTTTGAGTTTGATGCACTGCAGATTAGCGATTAGCAGCGGAGTGACATGAGCTCTTTTGGGCTGGTTGAAGACCAGACGGGCTGCTGCGTTTTACATTGCCATATTTTTAACATTGGGTGGGTTCTAGAGTCCTTTATTGTTTAGCGGGTAGATGAGGAAGTGGGTCAGGAAGATGTCGGGATCAAACTGCTTAAATGGAGTAGCTGCTATGCTACGTGAGCTAAACACCTCGCCCACAGGATAGCTAAGCAACAACAAAAGCAGTTATTTTCCTCGTCTCTCCGTCTGGTCTTTTTGCTCCTGAAGCAACATCTGAGCGTTTAGTAACTGTGCTGCTCTGATCTGTTGGCTCCACTATCAGTGAAAACTCCGACAGAAACCATTGGTAAACCTTCCACCTCCACACCGAGGTCAGAAGGTGGTGGAGAGGTGATTCCTCCTGGGTGAAGCAGCAGCTAATTTCAGGCTTAGCTTCCTTCACTTTACCCAGCAGTGGTGAAGCAGACATGGGACTCTGCTGGAACCAGCAGAGCTGTGTGGTGTTTATTCGTAAAGCAGGTAGCAAAACATTCGCAGATAAACAGGAAGTTCCAGTAACTTCCTCTGCTCCTACGTCCCCCCCTCCCCTCCTCTCATTAAGCAACTAATTTCTGAAGAGGTTAAAGCAGTGACAGAACAAAGGGCGAGATGGACTTTCTCTAAGTCAGGACGTAGGTCAAGTAGTGTGATTAAGTTTTCTATTTTAGTTATTTATTTATTTTCTTTATAAAAAGTAGCTGGGAGTAAATAAATAAAAGAAAAATGTTAAGCAGTGCCAGCAGTACAACAAGGGATTTTACCAAGGCTGGATGTACAATATAAAGTAAGTCTCTGTTACCATGGTTACTAACATCCTTTGCTTGCCTCACATCTGTCTGGCATTGTTGCTGTCAGGTGCCACGTGTGTGGCTTTGAGACTGAAGGCCAGGCCCTTTTCCAGAGTCACATGACGGAGCACCGCCAATGGGAGCACAACTCCTTCACACTGCACTGCTGCATGTGCGACCTCTCGACCAATCAGGAGGCAGAAATGAGGGCCCATATGGACACGCACATACAGGGAGATGTAGGAGAGTTGAGGTGAGTTCACTCCTATAGTCTAAGTTCTGAAAAACCTTCCTTACTGCTCATGTTGTTCCTTGACAACCAGAAATGATGAACAGATGAACTGACTTCAAGGTCAATTGTGCAGAAAATCATCACATCTGGCGACAGAAGTCCCTCCAAACAGCCAGTTCTCTGTTCATCCTTTCTGGGCTGCTGTAGTAACTCAACAGGAGGCATTTCTGCTAATACACTGGCCAAAATATTGAACACTGCAAAGTTAAAATTCGTTAAGACTGTACAGGTAAGAATCTTTAGATTTTGTCTCAAATATGAATATTTCCTTATTTCAACAATAATAAACTTGAGCTTTGTTTTTCCATCTATTTGATTATTTCACATAAATATTATAATTTTTTTGTACTATAAACAATTAATTGTTTACTAGTGGTTGCAGTTTTACAATATTAAGTTTGGGATAAAACCAGAATTTAAAACATATGATAATAGATATAAAATAATTAAAGGCCTACAAACCCTGGCCCACTTAATTAAGTTTTAGTCAATATTTTCTTTATGAAGTGTTGCTTACTGACATATTAATGATAAAAGAATTACTTGCTTGCACTTGCTTTATACAGTTCAATTAGTTAAATAAAAAATGAATAAAAAAAGTTTGTTTCACAATGCGACGCTGCAGTGCAGTGTGGCCTGTCGCCTTTTATGAAATAAACTATTTTTACTCATTTTTAGTCACTAAATCGAACTGTATAAAGCAAGTACAGCTAACAAATGGATGGATAATGCTGCTGAGTGATGTTGAGTTAATATAGATGGTGCAAAACTGAGAAAATGATGCTTCAAGCTGACTGGGGAAGAGCTGAGAGATTCAGCCGGGAAAGGGTCAGTGAATTGGGTCAGTCAGCCCTGTGCTGACTGCTGGTACTTGACAATGAGAGCTATATGAATTAATGAAATAAAATAACCACCTAGTAGTTGAATTTATTTATTTTCACTGTATACCCTTACAAGTAAGGCTGACTGGATTAAATGAAGGCTTGGATATGCTATACAATCCAAGAGAAGCTGTTTTTTTCTGGGAGCAGTGGGTGAGGTAGACTGAGAGAGGAAGAAGGGAAACGGTGGTTCACGAAAAGGGTCTTCATATTTTACTTGCGACCTTTAGTGGATGTTCACAGAACATTTAGAAAAGTTCTCATCCCAACCATCCAGACAACGTTTTCTGAGCATCACAACCAACCTTCAGCCTGTTAGTTGTGCACGTCTGCAGCTGAAACAGCCTCACAGTTACTGCATCCATGCCAAACAATAAACAGTCATCAAGGATTTTTCAGCTAAAATAGACAATCCTTTGCGATCTCCTTTTGAAAGTCAGCCATTTCTGCCGGGGTTCTACTGACTTAAAACCTTAATTTCCCTCTTGAAGCCACACTCTGCAGAGCCAGACCAACAGGATCGGCTACACAGCTCTTCCTGCAACAACAGCCTGCTCAGTGTTGATCGACCAGTAGGCGAGGACCTGCCCTGAGGACACGCCTTGAAAAGCCGCCCCCCTTATTTACACGATGAGGCAGAAATGCAAACAGAAATATAAAAAAGAAGACAGAAATAAATACATTTGGAAAAATATAAAACAAAATAAAATGCAAGATTGGAAATAACGAGGATGTAAATACGACTGAATAAAAACAAAGTGTCAATAAATAAATGTTAGATGTTAAAATGTTAAATGAAAGTAAAACACAGAAATAAATAATGTTTGGGATAAGAAAATGTAAAGGGAAAAAATGCAGAAATAAATACAGGCATAAAAATAAATGAGAAAAAATAAAAAATAAGCTTCAATTAAATAAATAAATTAAACTGAAATTGACATGGAAAA
>JBAFTA010000006.1:4545750-4558824 GCA_036919975.1 Melanotaenia parkinsoni | reverse complement strand
CTTTAACGTGTTTGTATGAGGACTGGACTAAAAAACCTGCAGCGAATAGGAAAGCAGTTCTAGCATCTGAGCCACAGATGTGACCAGTCTTCCTGAATTCCTGCTCGTCATGTGAAGCCTCAAAAACCAAGAACATCACGATGATGATGATGACATAAACGCTAAACTTAAAAATGGGAGATAAAACAAGCACTACCTTCACGGTGTCCATCTTTTACACGTCGTCTCTGCTTGTCTGAGCTCAGTAATTTCCTTGAAATTCATTTTCCCCTTTTCTTTTAAAAACAGAACTAGGGTAAATTATTTGGAAACAAAAGAAAATTTCTATATTTTTCATACTTATCCCAACCTGGAAAATACTAAAAAATAACTGCATACTTTTCCCTAGTTTTGTAAACCGCCATCTCCATCTGAAAAGTAAGTCCCAACTGTCATTAAATCGTCCTGAAAATCTCCGGATTTAAAGCTAAAAATTTCCCTACGTGGCTTGTTGTGTGACTGCAGCCGTAACAACACTATAGAGAAACATGTTTTATGAATTTATGCATCAGTGTTGTCAAGAGAGATTGTACGGATAAAGATCTGATATATATGTCTGCAGGGGTTTGGTGCAGGAGAAGCACGGGACCATTAACATGCATGTATGCAGAGACAAACCTGCTGACCGTCTGTTTACTTTAACACACATACTGTATAAGCTGTGTAATCAAACAAAGCTGCCCCAGGCTGTTGGTGTGTCCGGTTTAGTGTGTGTGTATGCAGTGCTTAAACAGCTCAGCAACACACCTTGACTAACAGGACATCTCCGCCTGTCTCTGGTTTATCTTATTTTCTGTTCCACCATATAAGCTGTGTGGAGTCTATTAGCTCAAGTTGGCCTACATTAAACCTGTGTTGTGTTTTATTACAGCCTGTCCGTCACAAAGCCGCCAATTTGGTTCATTTTCAAGTTTTTTTTCCGTAAAGATGTTTTTTTAATATGTCACGTTTGTCACTAAAAATAAGAACAAAAAGCCTCTGAATCTAAACTACTGCTGAGGATAAATGTGAAAACAAACGGTTAACGTGTAGCTGCAGCTGAAGCAGCAGAAAGAAATCATTTTCATAATCAATATGTCTGTCTCTGCTGCTGCTGCCTACCTTGCCGGTGATGGCCGACCAGACTTTGAGCGTGTTGTCGTCTGAGCCGCTGACAATCAGGTCGCCGCTGAACTGGAGGCAGGTGATCACATGATCGTCATGACCTTTCAGTACCTACAAAGACATTGAGGGATTTGATGACATATTTACGCGATAATACACTCAGCTCTGCCAGGTCTTCGTGTATGTGTTAAAGCGTACCATGGGTTCCCGCGTGTCCCCTTTCCTCCAGTTGGTCTCTATGCGATGCTGTCTGATGTAAGCTGATTTCCACGGGCTAACTGCACAGCCTGGCCGTGCACTCTCCCTCCGACGATATGACACACACTCTGATATACCTGAAGAGAAGATGAAGTTTAATGGTTGAGTGTAGCATAAAAAGCTGCCGCACTGCAGCAAAGCTCAACAGATGGTAAAAGAAAAACACATGCAAATAAACAAGAGGCTGGTTATCTCCTGTCCAACAGCTGGAAACTTATTAATAAGCAGCAATTATGATGATTTCTATTATTTCTTTTTTTGTGCAACCTCATATGGATAGCTTTGCATGATTAACAGTCAGCATTTAAAACCACTTAAGCCACTTTTTCACTAATTCCTACTCAGCTTTACTCAACTTGTTGAAGTAGTTTTCCATTACAGTAACACCTTAATGTGGGTCAGGTCATTATAGGAAGGCAGCCCAAAAGTCTTGTGACATCATTTGTATGCGACGCAGACATGACACAACAATGGAGGACATTAAGACTGCATACCTGCTGTAACACACCATTATTGTTAGACTACAAGACGGCCCCTGGTGGTACAAAACTGGTCTTTATAAGGTACAAACTGCAAGAATACAAACAAGTACTTACTATTGAGAGTACAACAGCAAAAACTTTAAAGGTACCACTTAAGTGACAAACCTTTAAACCCCTAAAGGTACAGTTATATTACTTATCTTTGACTGGACATTCACTCAGCCCTGCAGCCCCTCAGTTCATCCACTTTCTGATACAAGTGCTTTTAGTTCCTGACCCTTTAAGTCCCCCTCTCTAAAAAATCCCCATTATGACGGATTGGACAACTTCCGGTGTAGCAGCACCCACATTTAAAACATCTAGCACATTACTATTTGGCTTTTGGATTACTTAACACATTTATTCAATTCAATTCAGCCTTTTTTTGTATAGCACCAATTCACAACAACGCCATCTCTGGGCACTTTTACAGACACAGTCCAATTCACCGTAGCCCAATTATAATTATAATCCACTTAAAATCCAATACATGATCCACATTAGTCCAATCTGCAACGATTGTGTTTATATAGGCCAATTTAATAAAAATATAATTGCCTAGCTAAGGAAATTATTGACCTTCATTTTTTTTTTTTTTTACAGAAGTTGGTGTAATACATTGATTAATGTAGTGTAAGCTAATATTAGCTAGTTGCTTTGAAGCTACTAGTTAGTAGAACTGTACTGTGAGCTTTCTGCTGTAGTTTAATGAAACAAAACAAAAAAAAACAGGAAGATAAAGGGTTATTAACAACATCTAAAAATATTAACCAAAGCTTGTATTGGTTATTAAATCTCCATTTTGACTGTAAAGTTTAATTATTCTAAGGTTAGCTAACATTAGCAACCCCTTTAGCTTATAAATGAAGCCCACTCTGTGTGATATACAGCTTTTATGGTGTCAACACTGTGTACAGACAAGTAACTATTGTGTTACTCATGTTAGTTTCCCCTGTAAGTGAACACGAATGCTTGTGTCATTAGTATGTAAGTGGAGCACTGCTAATGGAGGCTAGCGGCATTTGTATTCTCACTGACTTCTTGCGAATGCCAACACAGTTCCCAGAGGTTTAGCAGAAGGGCTAATAATTAGCCTTATTTATGAAGCTGGTGAGCTGCAGTTAACACTGGCCTCATTGGTATGGCTGTGGTGTGGTGCTAACGCTAGGTAGCTTCATTGGTATGGAAGCTGAGTGCTGGCAGTGAATCTCGGCTGACTGGCAGAACGCCCAGACGCACACACACACACACACAGCCACTGCATTGCGCTGAATGAAGGAAGAGTGACAGACTGTGTGTAGCAGCATTTGCATGTTACACTCGGGTCAGAAAGCAATCTGCATCCAGTAAGATCATGCCTCTATTTGTATTTTTTTTTCCTGCTTCCTTCTGTGAAAACACACCTGTAGGGTTTCTGCTCACACACACAAGCAAGTTTTACATGGTTTAAGAAGATTAATGACAGTCTGGCTAATCTTTTAGAGCTACTTAACCACCCACAAAATGAAACCACCTCACTTTCCCCGTTCATTATATTAATTCATTCAATTATATTTTCAGTAAAATCTGATTTCCCTTCACCGGCTCGATACTTTGAATTGGAGGTGCTCAGTCCTTTAGATGTAATGATTAGATAGCTGAGAGAAAACTGACTTTCACGATCCTTTAACTGTTTAAGTAGCTTTTCAAGTTATTACATGTGAAAATCTGTTGTTTTTATTGTAAATTGATTCCTTTCCTGTTTCTTTTTCTTCAAGCTGTTGGACCAGACATTCAATAAAACCAAACATTGAATAACATCATTTTAGACTCTAGAAACAATTACACAAAAATAAAAAATACATGTTCTCCACATAGTAACTTATGTAAGTGAATTGCCTTGTTGTTAAAATTAATTGTGTCTGGACAGACTGGAGTGGTGCTTTGTGGTTTTGTTTATTAGTCTAGACGGCTATGAGGCAAAACATGCTGAGAAATGAAGTGAGATAAAAAAAAAAAAAGTATCTAGTGAGTTGTGTACTCCATTGTTTACCTTCCTCGCGGCATTTCTCCCTCCACAGCAGGTTGTCCTCGGCCAGGATCCTCCAGTACCTGCAGGTCTGGGCGGCCTGCAGCAGGTCTCTGGGAGCCAGGAAGGTCAGCACGTACAGGGCTAGCTGCAAACATAACCCATAAACGCACCATTAAAACTGTATTCTGTCAGTCTGGAAACCTTGTTGCTTCTTTCTGATGAGGTTTTGTTGCTGTACCTCTTTTGGCAGCAGCGATATGAAGTCTCTCTGGAACTGAGGCTCGATGACCTGCATCATGTGCTTCACCTGACTGGTCTCGCACCTGTCGATCAGCTCGTCCAGAGCCAGGAGCCTTTCAGGGCCGCTCCATGTCTGGAGGAGGAAAAGGGGAGGAAAATGGAGGGAGAAATTATGTTCAGTGTTCTGTATTCCTCAGCACATCCTTTTCAGACAAATGTTGTTATTCCTTTACGTAGTCTTCAGGAACAGCTCTCCAAAATTCTTCTCCAGATTTCGTCTTACGATGTTTCTGCCTTTTTGTCTTTTTTCTGTCCAAATGATCCCACTCTGCTTTAATAATGTTCAGGCCCAGCTGTGGGGAGGATTCATTCCTCCATCAGACCTATTACCACTGATTTTCATTCTAGTTCTTGCCACGTTTCCATGGAAACCATTTCTCATGAGGCTTCGACAAACACTACATGGATTAACTGAAGGTCCAGATTCATCTCTCAGGTCCTGTATCAGACCTTTGCTGAAATTGTTCCAATTTCTTAAGGACGGGACTTTCGGCTCCGGCTCATCTGCTGTACGTTGTAATTTTAAGCCTGACTTTTTCTTTCGTCCTCCATTTGACCAGTTTTCTCAGATGTTTGAAGGACACACTGCACATGCTGAGATACGCCACGTTTTCAGCTAAAACTCTGCTATCTTTGGTATTTTTTAACTACAAAAGTGGGAACAAACAATGTTTCTGTGACAAGCTGCTGTTAACAAAGAGCTTAAAAATGCAATTTAAAACTTGACATTGGCTGATGGAAAAAAAATCTTTGAAAGACCTTCAGAAAGTCTGGAGAATTATAGCTTAGAAACAGTGAGTCAGTCTGGGAGTAAAATATAAAGAAATGAGGGGCGGCTCAAGGCTTTTGCACATCTCTCACATTTTTTTTTTTTTTTAACTTTAGTGTTGCATAGTATTATTTTTATTATCATGTCCTTTTCTGTTCGTCTTTAAACGTTTCTTTTTTCTCATTTTAAAATGACGTTCTCCCTCCTGACTTTGAAGTGTAACCTTGTATGTTTATGTGAATTACTGTGATATTTTTCCTGGTTTTCTGTTTCTCTGTACGTCTGGTTCAATACGTTTCCACGTCTCTGGAATCGTTTGATCTTCCCCCCGAAGCTACGAAAGAGACGTCCGCGTTGTTTTTTTTCCTCATGAATGTGTGTGCATCAGCGTCTCTGTATGTGTGTGTTTGTCCTTGTATGTTTCTTTTATTAGTTACAGAAGGACAGCTTGGAGGCAGCACTCTGCTGCCGCTCTGTTTATGTGCAGCAAGCAGAAGATACACACACCAACACACACCGTTAACTAAATGCAGAATATAAAGAAGTGCGGGTGTGTTTTGCAGCGCTGCAGGACAGGAGTGGTGTTGAATTAACTCATCCTGGTGACTCATGTCAGTTTCTCTGGACTCTGCGACTGTAGGCATGAATGTCAATTAGATGATTAGCTTTTAATTGATAGAAACTACATTAAAAGAGAATGACTCATGGCCTTCACCACCCTTAACAACTCAACCGCTACCAGCCTGATTATACTGATAAATGAAAAGAAAAAAAGATTCAACTTTCTCAGAGTAATATTCAGCTTGTGCACTTGCGTTAGAAGCCAGGGTGGTGCGTCATGGTTTACTATTTCTGACTGGAAATAAGTAACAGCCATCAAACTCCAACATTTAGAAATGATCCTGCTCTGTTTGTACGGTCTCACGTAAATAATGAAGCGATAAATCTACCAGGACGGTGCATATGCTGGCAGAGCTCCAACTATTTCTGACTTTTACAGCAGGGGTTCTTTTTTCAGCACAACACCAGGCCTCAGTCCCAAACCACCCAAACACACCAACCCTCTGTTTGCGCGTTCTCACAGAGGCTGGTGCGACAGCAAAATGGAGGAAACAGCCTTTAAACACAAGTCCTGCATGGTTGTCACACTGGCAGAAAATCACGAAAGGTTTAGGAAGATGAAATCACAACAATGGACACTCCTTCTTTAGAACCAGCATAGAGGAGCTAAATTATTTTAACAAAATCTACATCAAAATTTGATAAAGCCCAACCTTCACTCAATGTTTGTGTTCTCACCTGGAAGGTATGAAGCCAGTCCTGCAGCCCGGAAGGAGGCGGACCGGAGGTGACCCGTCTGCGCTGAGCCGAGTGCCCGTTGGCCAGCCGCAGGTCCCCAAATGTAGTGGGCGTGGCCTGAGCCAGACTGGAGGGGCTGCACAGAAAGATTGACAAGTTACCATGTGTTGCACTGAGCTTAGATGCTGGACCTTATACCTGATGGAGCTGAGGTGCTTTAACTTTACTAGTTTGTGATTTGACTTTGTGGGCATGCAAGTTGGAATTCTGCAGATGAAAAACTGAAATGATGTTGGATCATTGGCATTAACTAATTATCTGCAGAGCTAGCTGTTGCTCTTCAATCAAATGTGTTACCTGAGGTATCCGCTGCCTTTGCAGTGTTTCTTCCCTGAAGGGAAAGGCCGGTCGTCTGGACCCAGCTTCCTCTTCATCTGATGGTGAAAACAGAGATAAACAGTTATTGATGGTGATGTTCCTCCATGTGGGAAGATAACAGAGAGAATTATAAAGAAGTCACACGAAAAGAAGTTTGTTTCAGTCACTGCTGATTGGTTTCACAGCAGACTCATGATTTGACTGTAAAACCGTGACTAGTTTTAAGAACTTTATCCCCTTGAATGTTGTTGTCTAATATAGTTTAATTCTATCTTATATATTTATATCCACACCTTATCTGTATATATGAATAATTACATATAGCTGCTTATAAACATAGATAATGTTTAGGATTTATATTTTAAGTTTTGCTTCTTCTTACTCCTTTTTGAACACAGACTGCTTTTTATCCTTTTGTTTATCGTTATATCGGATTCACTGTTTTAATCACTTGTTTAAAATAAAGGTAGAAGTCAATCAATATTATACAGCTGTTTTATTATTGGACTTAAATGACTGAAACCACTCAAAAATGAAAAAAACTAGCCTGACTGATTGGTCCAGTCAAGTTTCACCCCCAGTTCATATTTATAATTGTCTACAACGCTGGATTTTTTTTATACTAGACTCTATCCGTCATTAATCTGGACCAGAGACGCCAGGAGAGGAAATACAAAACATGTTCCTTCAAATGTTTGTGGGTTTCCGGGACGTCACTGCGATCCGAAAAGCTGCAGAGTCCAGATTAGTGAGGAGGTGCAGAAAAACTGCAGCCCTCTGCTGAACCTCAGAGATGCTGGAAACACCTACGCTGCGAGGTAACATAAACGCAGCGACCCAGAGGTCTGAATCAGCCTTCTTTCCCTTCGCTCTGTGTGTCTCTCACAGTGAATGAATGCAGGAATGCAGAAAATCAGAGGAATGTCGCCGGTGCAGCGCTGGTCTAAAATAGAGAAGCACGAGTTAACAGGCCGCAACAAACACACAAAGAAGACAGAATGTGTGTGTCCTCTTTCCTGAATGTTTCCGTATGTCCACTGTCAGGGAAATCAGAGGATTTCATTCATTCATTCACAACCTCAACGTATAACGTGCTTTTCAGCCTCTGACTCCACACCGCCGACTTTGTTGGATCTTCTTCTGAAGAAAAACTTCACTTTGTGGTGAAAGGAATGTGTTTCTCGTTAAAAAGGACCACAGCAACTGAGTTCTGCTGTTGGTAAAAACGTCTGTGTTTTAGCATCTCTGCGACGACTTCATTTATGTGTCAAATGGGGGCAACATGTGGCCATTGCTAAGTTGTGATTCTTAAAGTTCGAAGTTACAATCAACCACAAAAAGCACCAAAAATTTACATTTAATCTGATTTCACAGTTTTTTAAACACATTTTTGCTGTTTTTTTTAGACCAAAGAGACCTTATGAAGACAATAATTGTCAGTCATATTGTTCCAGAGGGGGATGGCTGTCATCGCTCTGTCTTGCACCCATCTGAGGAAGCCTCTGACTGAACACACCATTTTTTTCCTCACTACTGGACCTCCTTCGTTAAGCTTTCCGCCAATTTTATTGTCTCCATTTGCTCGTAGAGTCTTAAAGCCTTGTACAGACAGTAGAGTCAGGAATTTGCTCCTGCAGCCATGTCTCAGTGAAACACATAATACTGCATTCTCTGTATTCCTTCCGTGTCCTTGTTCGCGCTTCAAGCTCATCAATTTTGTTAGCAAGCAACCTCCCAGAGCAGTTAGAAGAAGTGGTTTGAATTTTCTCCACTTCCCTCTCTCCTCTGTGGGATTGGTGTTATTATTTTTTAATATTCAAACATTGTGTATATTTATGTATACAGTGTATATATATATATATATATATATATATTATTTTGTATATTTATATTCGTGTAGTTTTATGTTTTATTTTAAAAGCAGTTTAAAACAATCAGATTTTTGTAGATTTCTCTAGTTAAATTCACCACATTTGATCAAAACATTGAGCATACATAGCTACACTGTGCAATATCTATCAGCTTTTTTATTTTCTCTGCATATGAAGACTAATATGTCCTTTTCTTAAGTTATTTTCCTGGATTTTTAAGAAATAGTGATGCTGGAGCATTATTTGACCAGTGCATGGACTATAAATGTGCAGGATCCCTGTGTTATTTGTGTTTTTATATAGTAGGAAGCTGTAAAGACAAACGTCTGGTCCTGCTGACCTTTTCTGACTTATGCAGCACATCTCACCAAACTACATTTTAAAGCTGCTGTAGTTTGTAAAATCAACAGAAAATAGATTTCCTTTATATCCCCCCCCTGTGGTTTACAGTAGTAAAGCTCTACAGTGTTTTGCTGTTTATGTAGCATTTACAAAGCAAGCAGGGAAGATTACAGCAGCTGTACTAAATGTGAGCAGCGATCACGTTTTCAGGGTTTTAATCTTTCATTTTACAGCAGTAAAGAGAAACAAGCATTAAACGATGAAGCTGAGCTTGATTCTCCATGCTTTTCTTCAGATTTAGAGCAGATTATAAGAGCTACACTTGGTGATGTCCTTCATTTAAGAGCCTAAATGTGTTTTTTCAAGGGTGTTAGCTTGTAGTTTTAATCAACAGAGCACTTCAGATGGATTTTAGTTTATTTTATTCATCTTTTTAACCCACATTCGAAACTAAAATTTTCAGCTTATATGTTTACTTGTGTTATTATAAAGGAGATTACACTTTTTAGAGATTATTCTTGTGATTTATATAGTTTATTCTGCATTTCTGAGTCAAATCAGGCAGATTACAGAAGCTATACTTTGTATTATCCCTCCTTAATGGAACCATGAAATCACATCTTAAAAAGGTTTTAATCTTGTAGTTTGAATCTAAATGCATGACTTATAAAAGTTAAGCAATTTCTAAGATTAATTTTCACTTGTAATTTCCCAGTTACATTTGTATACTGGAGACTATGTGGCTGAAGTGAGCGGCTTACCTCCTCTATTTGCATTTTGACCGTACAGGGAAGCAGAAATGTTTTCAAGCTTTAAATCTTGTGCATTGCAGCAGCAAGGATAAACACGAAACAGATAATCATGTCAAGATGATTCCAGTTAATTTTGTTGAGGTTTGACCCAAACAATGCACATTAAAGCAGCTGTAATTGGCAATGTCCCTCCTCTAGTCAGCAAAAATGTAATTTTCAGGGTTTTAATCAGCTCCAGCTGTAACAAGCTTTGAATCATACACCAAAGACTGATTTTATTCAGTTATTTGAACCTGTAATAAACCATATTGATGTTATTCTTGTGGTTTGAAGCGGTTAAAATGAGTTTAATGGTTATATGAGCACATATGTGAACCACACCTAATATATCTTCTCCGAGAAAACAGTAGTTTGAAGCATTAACTGTTCTGATGGCTTTCCAGCCATGTTTGATCCTCATAACGTAGTCTACATGGCTGTGTACTCACAGAAATGTCACATTTATTTCAGAAAAGATCAACAAGCACCAGATACTAAAGTTGATTTTCATAGTATTTAATTTAATTTGCGGTTTGACTGAAACCACGCACATGACAGCAGCTGTACTCCAATATATCTGAAACGGAGTAAAAATGTCACTTTTAAGATTTTTATCTTGCTATTTGAGGCTGTAATGATGATCAAGCGTTACAGAATTAAGTTAATATATAATGTGATCAATTCCAACTGATTTATTTTCTATGTAATGCAGCATTTTGGAGCATTTGTGGCACAAACTGCTGTTTTTTTTCAGCCGTTATTAAACGGCTGAAACTCAAACTCCAATCCCTGATCACAGACGCCAGCCTGAGCAACAACAATCAATAACCAATAATCGAATCAGAGAGAGGGGAGGGTGGGTGGAGGACATAAAAAATGAGACTCTCCCTCTCCTCGGTTCCGCAGTGGTCCACGTACACACGCACGCGCCTGACGAGGCACTCCGCTGTCTGAGGGAGAAACGCCTCGTCATCCCGGCGGTGCACGCGCCTGACAAACCTTCGGTTTCTCACGCGCCCGTTAATAATCGATACTCACTTTGTAGAAGATGAGCTTTAGTGTGCCGTAGAAGCCCATGGCTGCCCCGCCGGTAGATCCGAACCTCGACCGAGAGCACGCGACAGACACGGCAAGTTCTGGAGAACAGGTCCACAAACTGGAGTGAGGGATGGGGGTGGGGGGGGATCCAACCGTTAGTGACGTCAGAGATCCATCAGGTAAATTGGTGTATCGATAAGGTGTGTGAACGTGGGGAGTCCGCGCTGAGCTGAGCTCGTGCTGCAGCTGCTTCAGAATCCACTGACTGAGCCGCTCTCTCTCTCTCTCTCTCTCTCTGTTTTGACTCTGTCGCTCGACCTCTGCCAGGAACACGCAGGGACATGCCTCTCTCTGTCTCGTGCTACAGAGGCAGGGGTGGAGCCGCGTGCGCTTGGAGTGTAAAATACAGGATAAGTAAAACACAACGCTCGAGGAGTCCTGAAAATCCACAGATGTGTAATTTTACAGTTTAATCGCAGAGATGCACGAGCTTGTCATCACGTTCAGTTCGTGGTTTTCAAAGTCACGGATTGTGTGTGCGTGTGTGTGTGTACCCTCTGACAGACCAGGAATAAAATGCCTCCCTTAATTTAGCTTAATCCTTAGATGTTCATGGGAAGATGAGGATTATTTTATCTGATCTGACAGACACTGAATCAGTCAAAGTCAAATACTGCAGCTGGAATTGTGACCAGTGTAAAGTATGTCCAGGGGGTTTTTGTTAGTTTTTAACTTATGAATACTGGTAGTTTTGAGTCTTTTCTAAAAAAAAAAAAAAAAGAAAGAAAAAAACCTACTGTAGGTTTATTTTTTTTCTTTTTTGGACTGGAGTTATTTGATCCAAATCAAAGCTTCTTTCTGTGTTCTCACCTTCCCAAACGGAGCAAACCAACTAGTTTTAGAATAAGGTCTGGCCTAATTACACTTGCTCCTGTTTATATCATGGCTGTTTTGCATATTTTGCGTTTGAAGCATTGTTCATGTTTTTTTGGGAAATGCACGCTGAACATTTGCAAGCTGCAATATGCGAGTAACCGCCAGGGGGCAGTCTCGGGACCAGTTTGACCAGAAGTAAGATCATAGCGTTAAATGCAGTAAAAATGATGGAGTTCTGAACAGGCATTATATACTTTCTAGGATACTGCTGTTTTTTTTTATGTGATATCAATAGAAACCAAACAATAACCCTGTCTAATCACAATGTTTAGAGCCTTTTTTACATTACAAATTCAGTAACGCTATCTGGTCTCTAATACGCCCCCTAGTGGGATCCTCTGGCAACAACCATAGTACGCCAACAAGTATGTGAACACTTAAGGCTCATTTATGTTCCCTTACATACGTAAGTAGGGACAATAATTTTAAATGTTATACGTCACCATCCTCATAATTCCATGTGTATTTTACGTTAAGTCAATTCCTCCACTGGGGAGTGATGGGTTCAACGTTCACTCCTGCCATCCGACGTCAGTTTCAGACAACAGTTGGCGATGATGCACCGCTATAAATCTGTTTCCAACTGCCCAACTTACCCTTTATTGCTTAATGCTTTATTGTTCTTGTCTTCGTCCCTCCCCCCCTTCCTTTTCCTCTTCTTCTCTGGTTTGTTTCTTTAGCTTTCCTTACGTATGAGTTTTAACATTAGTTTCAATCGCAATGTAGCAAACATGGTGGCGGGGAGGAGATCATGATGATGTTCATCCTCAGGAAGAGACAAAAAGAGGTAGCGTAGTAGATGGTGGTGCTCTGTGCGGTGGTCTGTGCGACTATTAAACGCATGGCTTCTTCTTCTTTATTCCATTTGCTGGTGACAGGTCACCTTTTCTGCTCAAACTGCCCCCATGGTTTCCGTTGGTAGTGCTTTGTTACATTTCTGAAAACTGCTATGTACAATAGAAAACTAATAATTATCACATAATATAACTGGAATATTTTTCCACTGATCTGTGTTATAAATGCATTTTCTGAATGACTCCAAACATTTCTAACATTTTCTTGAGTAAAAATAGCAGAATTCACGCATTTCCCGATCAAGTACAGGGCAGAAACCCCAGATGAGGCACTGGCGAACCTCAACTCAGCTCGGATTGCGTAGCCCCAGATGCAGTGGGTTGTACGGTAGGTGTCTGTTTCTCAGCATGTTGCTAATATAAAGTTTACAGAAAGATTTATTATACACCATGAATTTTCTACAGTCTACGTAATGTCTGTTCACATCTCTAAACTTTACTTTGTTTATAATAAATATGAAAAGTTTAGAACACATGAAACTTTGCTCTATTAATCTCTTGTTGACATAAAAAAAAAAGTTCTTTCTAGGCCAAGTATGTTCCTCTGTGTGTGTGTGTGTGTG
>JBAFTA010000006.1:4531458-4545650 GCA_036919975.1 Melanotaenia parkinsoni | reverse complement strand
TGTGTGTGTGTGTGTGTGCATGTGAGAGAATGCTGATGAGATATGAAACATTGCCAGTGATCAAAATGCTTCCATTTGAATAGATATTGAGTTCTTACAATTGTAAATCTGACTCCACCGGAGTCCGTGCCCCACCAGCCACGAACCTCACCGCGCGTCACTGGTCCATATTCCCTATTTAACATTAAATATAAATGAGCCCTTAGTGGCTAATACGTTGGCCTTTTACCTGCTAACTGCTGGGATAGACTCCAGCCCCATCAGGACCCTGAATTGTAATAAGTGGTATAGAAGGTAGATGAATGAATGATAAATTGGATCACAGGACATCATAACAGACCATTTTGTTCTTTAATATTTCGGGGTCTTTGAGTAGAAAATATTCCCCCCACCTCCCAGGGTTACCGGAGAGTAGGCAGACTGTTGCTGGCTTTTGTGGGATTTGAAGTTTTTTGGGGAATAATGAAGCGGTTATGTAGCTGGTGTCTTTTTTTCAAGTTTTATAACAAACTGTTCAGGTATACTAACCCAATAGGCTAAGTTACATCATTATAACTAATCCCAAGATTAAAATAAAATTAAACTGAATAATTATCCGTGTTACATAAGTGCTATAGCCATAAATTCCCAAGCACAATTAAAACGTAGCCACTTGTTAATTATCTCAATCCTTGACGTTAGCAATCAATAACCACCGATATATTTTCTATCGTTGTAATCGGACAGGACCAAAGTAATGCAAAATATTTCCTGCAATCAAACATCTGGATCTAAAGTTATGTTGATGCTAAACCAAAAATTCAGTGGTTAAACAGATCCATCATAATCCCTGCTCCACCAGCTCCACCAGCTTCATCCCTGCAGCTGTGTTGGAATCTCCCAACACAGCTGCACGTCTGCCAGCAGTCTCCAGTGATCAGTCAGCTGCGATCAATACCTAATTGAGATACTTCAGCGGTTACTTTCAACAACACTGCAGCAACAGAGAAATGGAGCTGAGACAAGAAAACAACCAGTGTGTTGTACATCTGAAATCAAGGTTTAAAAAAGAAAAAAGGAAACTTTGTACATTTAGACCAACCCTAAACATCTTTATTAGTGTTTTGGTCATTCAGAGATTTAACCTCTTCTTCACTGAGCCCCATGAGACTGAGTGAGATCCGTGCAGCAACAATGATTTCTGCACACACCAAGAAGCCGCAATGCTAACATGTAGCATAGCAAAATGTTGGGGAAAAACTCAGCGAAAAGACAACCAAGCGCTAGCATCCAAATGAGATGTATGTCTCATTAATGTGACGAAAACCTCTTGAGTTAGCAGCTAACTCAATCTGCAATGGCAACCCTCCAGAGAAGGTCTGTTCTGTATATATTACAGGGCAATACCTCAGGCTTTCCATCAAAGATAAATGGTGAAAACGATAGCATCCCATCTTTTCTTGCTGATGAAGAGCTCTTATTTTATTAACAAGAAAAGCTACAAACGCTGTGTAATTGCAGAAAAGACTTTAAACATGAAAAACTCTTCAGATATATGATTCATGTGAATGCCACATTTGGATTCAAAAACACAGATTTTCACCAAGAAGCAACAAGTTTGCAGGTATGCTTATTATTATAAGGTTATTTTTACTCTGAATATAGCTTTGGTTTTTACTTGTTCTGCTGTGTTCCAGGTGAATTTACTCTGACATACTAACACATATTCTAACACTTCTGTAGTAATCTCACATCTCAGCTTTCTGTAGAGACCAAGATTACACATACATGCCTTGTAGCTGTGACAATATAATTAGTTTATTTTTGGACAGGAGGGAGAAAAAATAGACCTTATGATGAAGAAGTTACAGAAAAGGCTTGTCAAAGATTAGTTTTGTGATCTTGTAGACAAACTATGTAACAGTAATTTTTCTGAGGCTGTTTCTTACTGGCCAACGTCCACATCAAGTTATGAAAAGGAAGGGAGATGCCCCACTTGCACCAGAACAAGCATCGGGATAGAGATAAATTCAATTCAAATCAAATCAAAATGTTTAGTTTGTGTGGCTGATGCATCAGGGGGAAGTAATGCTACTGTGTGAGCTTTCTTTCCTTTTATTTGCTCAACTTGGCAGGAATTTGCTGCTCTAGGGGACCTTTCAAGAAGCAGTTTTATCTCAGGTTACAGAGATCAAACAGATTTTAGGTGAGCAGGACCTTTACCCAAGTCCCTTATCTCTGCCTTTCCACTACAGGGACTGAAGGTTTTCAGTAAACAGATTTTAGTTACTATTATCTACATATTGTTGTGTTATTAGAGTCTAGTCATTATTTTCATATTTACTGATTTACTTATCTATTTTAAGTGATGTTATTATTACATTGAGACCAGAAAAGAACTTTTCTTGTTTTCACATTCAGGATGGAAACTTCCTAAACCTTGACAAAAATCAGCCCCCGTGCTTTAGTGATCTGGAAGCAGTACGGATAGGTTTAGTAATAAATGGTGAACAGATTAAACTATGCCTGGACGATGCCACTCAGTAAAGGAGTTCTTCCAATGCCCGTGCCAAACAGAAAAGCATCATGTCTTGAAAAGTGCTTTATAAATCTAATCCATTATTATTATTATTATGTCATTACATAATAATATTACATATTATGACATTTCAGCAGCAGTTCCATAATACGTAGAAAAAGACATGATGCTCCTTGTGCTCATGATTAGTATACTTTTGAGATTTAGCCTGATTGAGCTTGTTTACATAAGAAAAACAAAAACCTGATCAGTACCTGATTTCTGGAGTTATCAGATAGTCCAAGTGGTCATGTAGACGACATAATCTGACATCCTTATCAGATCGGAAGTTTATTTATATAGCACATTTCATACAGGAAAGCAACGTGCTTTACATAATAGAACATAAAGGTATTACAACGTAAATTAAAGGGGTGTACATAAATAATTATAAAATCATATAAAATAAATAATTATACAAGATAATAATAAGATTATTACAATAATCGAATTATTCCCAGATATCGGCTTTTAACGGTCATGTAAACGGACTCATTGGTCGCATTAAAAATCTGGACTATGATCAAGATCTAGATAAATCAATAAGGAAAACAAAATTCCAATAATCTTTTGGCCATATCTTCCAGCCCTTATTGTAAAACCATCCTTTAAAATAAAGATTTAAAATCAATACAAGCGCCATTTTTCCCATAATTCACCACTCTGTAACCCACAATGTCAATGTGAAAAGAGGATTTTGAATTTCTTACAAATGAATTAAAACTAAACTGTTTATGATCCAAACTTCTTTACATCCCACAGTTGAGACGTTTGGGTCTACACGAACATCTCCGTCCCTTGTAAAGAAGAAAGGCCACACCAACATGTATAATTGTACACCCCTAAAACACACAGTGGTTTTCACAAACACACCCTGAGCGGCACGCCCAGCAGGGGGGAGGGTTGGATGTCGCAGCTTTCTCACAGCAGACGAGCCGAAAGGTCGACACGCTCAAACTCCCGCAGTCACACACAAACACACACTCATTAGCCAGCATCAGGAGGTGGAGGGGGGAGTAATGTGGGAGGTTTAACCACCAACCCCGGCATGGAGAGTCAAAACATCCGACACCCCCTAATGTCTCCCACCTGTTCAGCCCGTCTATCTCTGGTTTTCTGTCTTGACCTGCAGCCGTGAGCTCGGTTACACTAAACACGACCTCACTTCATCCTGAAGAGGTCACGAGAACAGAATAAACTTTTCCCGTACGTTAAAAAAGCTGCAGCATAAACCTGATATTCAGAAAAACGGAAGCAGAGAGACAGTGAGTTTGTTTACTGTTAACACCTGAAACTACCGGACACAATCCCCATTCACACCGGAGACGTGTGATTTTAGGACAGACTTTCTGAATAAACACAAAGTAAATCCAAGGATATGAAACCTTACAAAAGATGCCAGAGTTTCTGATGAGCTTAATCAAACAAAAACATTCCCGAATGCAGTGCAAGTCGTCACAACTTTGCTCAGGATTAAAAGCTTACAAGTGTTTAGTTTGTTGGACCAGAATGTGCTGCATACACAACAAAACAGCTAAGAAACCGCCGTCCTGCTGTGTGTGCACTCTGATTACTGTGCTTTTGTGTTATTAGTATTTTGGTTTTACAGTTTACTTTGGTGCTTTGCGTCACCCTGGGACAAACTGAGCTGTCAGTCAAAGGAAGCAAACAGGGTGGGATATATAGAAGACTCCCTTAAAGCAAGGAAGTCCTCTTTATATTCTGCTTTAAGGTTCCTGTCAAACAGACTCTGAATATCCTGACTGAGCTGTAATTAATAAAGATTTTATTTCAGGGTCCATACTCTCCACACCCCAGAGGACAAATGTATGGAGCCTTTCTAATGACAACAGAAAAAAATACTCATGGCATCGTATTACTCATGGAACATTATAATTGAGAACATGTGTTATTTATATGTGAGCTTTAAAGGCTATAGAACACATGTTTATAGGTAATTATAATTTAATTAAATTTAATTTTAATTTTGGGATGATGGGTTGGCCTAACTGAATAGCTTACTACAAAACAAACTTAGACGAAACACCTGGTACACTGTTCAACAGCAGGTACTTGGGGTCAATAGTCAAGTGTTTTGAACAAATTGTGTCAAATTCCTGAGTCAATTCTTCATTAAACCAACAACTATCAAAAAATGTCCATATTAACTAAAATATAAAATAATATTTCCCTAAAGAGCCACAGATAGAAAACTCCATCACCAAAAACTGAATTTCTCCCTGAGGACAAATAAAGTATTTAATCAAATCTAATCTTTAACATTTATCTTCCAATCACACCTTCCAGGCGTTCTGCCCACAATAGCCATTAATCACCTGACCTGTTCTGGCCACGCCCCCTAGCTACACCCTACATAGGACGTTTGACCTCTGAGCTTGTTAATCTGTAGATCTCTCATATGACACAAAAATCAATATCAATAACCCATGGTTTTCTTCATCACTCCCCCCTCCTCCTCTCTTCCATCCTTCACTTCTCCCTCCTTCCTGCTCCTCTGCTTTTAATTCCCTCGTTTTAAATCCTCCGTCACAATGCTTCATTTCTTTCCCTCATGTCTGGTTATAATATTGTTCTTTCTCCTTCTCCCTTTCAGCCTCTTTGTTTCTAGATGGTCATAAATCTGATTTCAACCACTTTCTGCTTTCAATTTTCATCTTTTGTGTGTAAATTTTTTGCCACTTTAAAGTCAATTTTCATATTTTCATTACAGTCAACGAATAAAAATCTCTTTTGTGTTGAAAGCCACAAATCCACCATTAGGATGTTGTACACTGCTCTAGAGAAAGAAAAAAGCAATGATGAAAAGCACAATTATGCATCTCTTCTTTGTCTGTTTTCCCTCCAGCCTGTTTAAGGCTTTAAAGGTCAAAGCTTTAAAGCTCTCTGGTATGCAGGCCCACAGCGTCTCTCCCTCTCATGGCCTTGTAAAACCTGAAACTTGTGTGTTCTGCATTAAAACAGACTCTTTCCCACACTTGAGGACTTGGTGTGAGAGTAAATTTTAGGAGGCTGTGTTCCACTTGTTGGGATGGTACGTAGCAGCAGGAGGAGAGAATCCCTGTTAAATGGAGTGGAGGTTACCGGCTGATGGATGATGGTCTGAGGAAAGTGGTGGCAGCACAGCACCATCCATGCAATGAGGGGCTACACCATTTCTAATCACACTTAAAGCCTCTTACTTATAAAATGAGTAGGGTTTAGAAGAGCAGAAGAAAATGAGATTTCTCAAGTTTGGAGGTGATTCAGAAAGACGTGAATTAAACATGAGTTTCTGTAAGTGGATGAGGAGACAGATGAGGACAGTAGTGAAGCTAAATGTGGTGAAAACAATCGCCAGGAATACATGGACAAGACGGAAAGTCCAAAGCAACACATGACCTCATGTACTATTTTGGGCTTCAGACATTTTCTTTTAGCCTTAAACAATGAACTGTGAAGTTAAATGGAAGTAAAGCCTTGTTGTATCAGGACATTAATCTCATGGATTTATACTCACACGGCGTCTCCATAAGGTCTGTTACGCCATCACCACCGTAGGCGCTGCGTAGGTCGGCAGAGGCAAACCTCTTCCAGCCCTGATGTGCACCCTGCTGGGCAGACGGTTACACAGAAATACTCCCTTGTGATTGGTCAGTTTGGGATTAAGTGTTTCTGGATTTCTGGATCGTCTTGCTGAATTTGTGTGGTATCCGCCATTTTTAAAAACAACATCCAATGGTTCAAGTTGATGAGAGGCTTCCACATGCGACTACAGACACTGCACCATGCTTTATAGTTGGTATGAGGCGTTTGTGCTGGTACGCTGCGTTCAGTTTTCAACAATTGTTCACCATGTCTTGACCATGTTTACATGACTTAATGCACTGAGTTGCTGCCATGTGATTAATTACATATTTAACAAGAAATTAATCAAGTGTCTCTAAAAGAAAATGGCCACTAAGTGCACATTTAGAGTCACCTTTTAATCTAAAATCTTGCCGAACGTTGGACTTCTGGTATTTTGCCATGCTCACACATGCGTAGCAGTTGGGTCATTTTCTAAACATCTGTGCGGGGCTTCATCTGAAAACACAAATGTCTACAATATGATTTCCGGTTTTCTCTGAGAGAACACTCATCCTCCTTCCCAGTTATCCCTCCAATATATGACAGAGTGGGACCATGTGTGAATACAATAGCTAATAATAATAATTAGCTTTCATCTGACCTGCATGGTGGTTTCCATTCCCTTCACGATACTGAGGTTTGATCCAAGCACACATCGTGTAGATGTCAACAAACAGTGTTTCATCCACCAATTGTGAAAGCAACATTTGTGTGTTTTATCTGAATAGCTGGCAACTGTCAGACACTGGAAGCAGAGAAAACCACTTCAAAGACACACACATATATTTACACACTTCAAAGACAGACACAGATGTAGTGTGTGCATGTGTGTGTGTGTTGGCTGGATTATCCTACAAGTGTGTGAGGAATCAATAAAGAGAGGTTGAGAGAGAGAGGATCAGAGGAATGTGTGAAAGATTGATTTTCAGCAGATGATGTTTCATCTCGCTCTCTGGAGGTGTTCTGAGTAGAGTACAGTAGAAGCAGAAGAGTACAACCCAACGGGACTCAGTTACAGTAAGTTCATTTCTACTATCTCAACTACAACACAATCAACAGGAAGACCTTCAGAGAAGCATGTTACCTATCAGACTTTACAGACATATTATAGTTTGGATTAACAAAACTAAACACAACACAGAAGCAACTGGATTTAAGCCTCATTTGTGCTCCCTTTACACACATAAATGGATACGTCCATTTTTAAACATTCGTCACTGCCCACATACTCCCATGCATCCTTTATGTCGGCATGGTTGCTAGGCCAGCAGTTCTCTATTTGTTTACATCATGTAGCACCTCAGAAAATATCAGCCTCTCCAGGTACCATCCTCATGACCTACATCAAATATAGTAGAGACTCTAGACAGAAGTAGGCTAGTTTTAGATAATAACATTTTTTATTTTGGAGTGGTGGCAGCTAAGGATGCCATGATTACCTAAATTCACAATTAATAGTGGTATTAAACACAATGATTATTTAATTGTAAAGATCTTTAAAAGGGCAATAAGTGAAATCGTTTCACTGCAAGGTGCGCTGTTGTGTGCTGCCTGTAGACCAAAAGAAAAGTGTGTAATAAGTCACACCCCTCTCTACCTCTTTCCCCCACTTTCATTGTTCACAAATGAAAGCACAAACACACTGAGCAAAACCATATCATCATTTTGTGAAACATGTTAAATTAACTTATAACATTTATGTTGTTACTTACTGTCCAGAAGAGCTAGCTGCAAGTCAACTTGTAGTTTCTTTTTTTTTTTTTTTTTGAGCTAATATCAGTTCCTGGTTGTCTTCTGGTCAATGTTTTGTTCCACTCGCTGCCATTTTGCTTCGAAAATGTGCGCTGCCATTGCTCGCTGGCTGAAGGGAGGATCGAAGGCTCACCTGAACGTACATGAACGCGCAGCCGGACCGGCTGGTAAACACGGGGCTGGAGATCAACACAGAGAGACACAGTGCAACGTCATGCTATTCTCCCGATGAAACTACACCTCTAGTTCCTCACATAGCCATTTTTTTAATTCCTCCAATCTAGAAATGATGAAGTTCCGCTAATTGCCCTTTAAAGAATGTGACTTTCCAAAAAGGATTATGTCTGAACCACCACGGTAGATCAGCACAACTTTTGAAACGGAGCAAAAACAAAATGAAACCACATCCACGTGCTGCCTAGTTTTCGCTCTGTATGCGTTGCAGAAGAGAAGAAGTGTTGGAGTGGGACAGTATGGCAGATGAAGAGTTGTTCCCTCTAAACAAATGGATGAAGTTATCCTTGTCATTTTTTTTAATAGAAAGAAAGACCAATGTGTTACTGTGGTCATGGCAACTTAGACTTTTTAAGTTGTTTATCTATTTGCAGTGACTAATTTAAACAAAACGACCATCCTAGTAACACTGGATATAGTTTCTTCTTCTGTGGTTTTCTGTGGATTGTCCTTCGTGTCTGGACTGGAGTGCTTCCTTAATTCCACTTGATTTCAGACCAAAACAGCAGCAAATAAACAATAAAACCATTTAACACACCACAGACATCTAGAGAGAAACAAGGATATAAATTTAAACTAATGAATATAGTTACCTCACAATTTGACAGTTTTAATACCATTTTTTTTTTTACCAGGCACTAAAAATATTTTAGTGTTACCATATATTTTAGGCCAATTTTCAGGGAAAAAAAAAACCAAGTGAAATTGGGGGTTAATCTGAAAATGAGGTCTAAAGTGGCAACCACACAGAGTATTTATATCAGTTACCAAGACTGCAACGGTCAGCACAGCAGAAACTGTGGTTAGCAAGCTAAGAAGCAGTCTCCAGTGTTTCCAGTGGGACAAATTACAGAGGTGCAATGCAGCAAACAACATGTGGTAAATAAAGACAACCAACAATGCTGCTGCAGAGTACAGTGTGTGTGAGTGTGTGTTCATCAATAATGAATGCTGGCGGTGTTGCAGGGATTTAAGGGACTTAGTGCTCATGTATATTTTAATGAGAAACTCTCTCGGTGTGTCTAAGCTCAGGCTGTTCTCAGGAGGGCAAAATCAAGATGCAACAGTCTTAACGAACAGGACAGATGGATGGAGGGAGTGGAAACAAAAGAAAGGACAAAAAAACATAAATATTCAGATAAGGAATGACCACTGGTTTTTAGGATTTAACCCATTATGCCATTTTCAAGCATTTTTGGCCATTTTTCTAAACTTCTTTTATTTACTTGGCGATCATTTGGATGTGTTGCAGCTAATGACATGAAATATGCAGTTTTAATAGAAATCAATGGAGGCAGTTTCACCCACGAATGTCACCAGAGGGAGAATCTGACACTACATAAAACAAATCAATGTTATTGCTAATCTTTGACATATCCAAGACTCTAATTACCATCATAGCCCTATCCCTTTATTTCTTTTATAGAAAATTAATTCATGTTTGTCTATTTTTTTATGAATAATTAATCATTCAAATAATTATACTGACATTTAAAGGGTTAAAAGTCTTAAAATGATTAAATATTTGATATTTTTGGGCAAGTCTGAAGTTGTTCAAATGATTTATGAAAAAGCTGAAAAATAATACCGATGTATATTGATTTTGAAACAGTTTTTTTTGGCCATCTACATTTTTTGCCACAGAGGAAGTTTTTAAAATACAAATGCAATCAAATACATTATATGGCTAAGCTTTGTCATATGTAAGTGCCTAATCACCACCAAAGTCCCATCCCTCTAATATATACTATAGAGAAAATAATTCAGTTTTTATAGGATTTCTTGTAATAAATGAAGCCGTTACTCAAATATTTAAACTGGCATTTAAATGTGAAAATACTAAAAATGATTGAATGTTTGGTAGTTAGGAATAAAGTTGTTTAAATGTTTTAGGAAAAAACAAAAAGTAAATAAATAAATAAAATACACTATGTATGAGACTTTATAGCAGATGGTGGTAAATTTGAGGAGGGCACAATTATCATAGATTATTATACGTTTTCATACAGATGTCATAGTGAAATACACACAGACCAGATATATAAATGACCTTTTTCTACCAACTAAAGAAATATCATGTATTAAATTCACATTTTGGTCAAATTCTATTGAAATTTGTCCTAAATTTGCAAAAATGTATTTTAATAAAATGAAATTCTCTTTAACAGCTTGAAGGTGGGAACATAGATGAATGAAAACAGTACGAAGAAACACTAAAGATGAGGAATTACAGCAGCAACTCTGAGTAAAGAAAGAAAAAAGAGCAGGGGGGGCGCGAGAACGACAACTTTACCGTCGTTTTTCAGGTGTTACCTTACACACTAAAACTCTGTCAGAGTCTGGACAGCAGAACACCTGTTCCTCGTTGTGTCCTGACCTCACATGCACTCCCTTTCTCTCAGTCTCTCTCTCTCTCACTCACACACACACACACACACAAGCAATGACCAGCGCAATGACCAACCAATCAGAGACCACCTTAAACTGGTTACCATGGTTATGGTGCAGTCAGAGAGGACAAGAGTGATAAAAATTAGAAAAAGAGAGACTTGATTTGTGCTTTGGCTCTAACATTAGAGCACAACAAGTCCTTTAACAGAGAAGCATCTTTCTTTAAGGACATTTTAGCTTTGCATGTAAATAAAATCTGCATTTTTGCGCTAAATTTGATGACTAGTGTATATTCATAGTTTCCCAGAGTGAGGATCATTCCCATGTTTGTTCATGACTTATCTACAGTCTATTCAGCAGCTTTCAATCAAAGTGTCATAGTTAGGATTATGTATCTGGATGCATGCTCATGTAAACTAAAGCAACAATATTATATCAAAGCACTTTTTGTATATTTTTTTCAGCAATTACATAAAATAATGTTTCATACGCTTACCATGCATGACCTTAAATTGGATTAAATGGGTAAAGAAAATTAATAGATAATACTTTGTGTGTCCTTTATTGGTATTAGACCAGAAAGCTACATCGACTTACACTGACCACCCATTTTATTACGTACACTTTGCTATCATCAAGTTGGACCCACGTTTGCCTTCAAAACTGGCATAATCCTTCATGGCTGAGATTCAGAGACATTTTATCTGTTTCTAATCCCTTTTACCTTTTTTTTTTATTCTTATGTTCTTTTTATTTCTGTTGACCTTTTAAATCTCTTCTCTTGCCTGACGCAGAGTCTGCAGATGGAAACCAGACAGAAAGCTGGTGCAGTGCATCTCTACTCAGTCTGGTCTGAGTTTAATGTTTTTACTGTACATGGTTAGAAAAAGAAAGAAAACAAGGTGTTGGAAACATTCCTCAGAGATTTCCCAAATGGTTGAGGCGGATGGCCATCCTCCCTGAGGTGGGTTCTGCCTGAGGGGCTTTTCCTTTTTAGCTTCTTATATGCTCAGGATTGGAAATTTGATGCAATCTGTTGGTTTTCCTTAACTAGGCTATTATTTATTATGAATTGGCTCGAACTGGTTTGTCTGTAAAGTGCTCTGAGATTACATTGTTGTGACGTGGAGCTGTATGTGAGGCATAGATGTGCTCCATTGTCTTGGGTGCTCTGATTGGGGCATTTTTTTGCCATGTCCCAAGTGTGTGAGTGGTTGTCCTTGTTGTGGACTGGCTTGGTTTCAGGGCCCACGGTGGCCTCAGGTTTCCATGGGTCTTAGGGCCTCCTCTGCTCCTTTTCACCCTTGGAGGAGGTGTAGTTACATTTGCATGATTGCACTCATCATTTAAAAAAAAATTGTTTTTAATATTTTATATTTTTATACCCAGATTCACTAACATGCATGCTCATAGTTACTGTGTTATCCTGCAGCTTTAATTGCCAAGAGTTTTTTATGTTTTCATATACTTGTTCGTGTTTGTCTTCCTATAGGTGCTCCTGATGATTGTCTGCTTTGCTTCCTTACAGAGGCTGTAGGATGTTTTCTGTTATGTTTCTTTACAGGTGTAGATTTGTCTGCTGCATCCATGATGAGAATCTCCCGTTCCACCACATCCCAAAGCGGCTCTATTGGATTGAGATCTGGTGACATTGGAGGCTGTTGGGAGTCCATTGCACCACCAGCAGCATTCTGAATTGTTTACACGGCAGGACAGATCCACGCTTTCTTGTTTCCACCTAATTCTGACCCTACCATCTAAATGTGGCATCTGAAATCAAGCAGGACCATTTCTATACACCTAAATGTACTGAGCTGCTGCCATGTGATTGGCTGATTAGCTACTTGGCTAACAGGTAATTGAACAGGTGTATCGAATAGAGTGGTATAGTAAAGTAAGTTCATGTGACAAGATAAAAAAGACTACTAAGTAAACAGAACACTTACTCCCCCAACATGGCGGATCAGTCCCACAGTTCTGTGCAATAGTGACGTTTATGCTATTCACTACACAGGATGACTCAAAAATCTTCCATATGGACCAGTGTGTTATTTAATATTAAATACAACAGGGCCAGAAACTCTCCAAGCTTCAAATGCAGCCCAGGAGTCGCCATGACTCACTGAAGCATCCTGTCAGAACCAAACAGCTGTTTGTAGGAAGCATGAGGATGCAAAAGTCAGCTGACATGACTAAAAACCCTGTCAAGGCCACAGCAAAAAACAAAGATAAAAATGTCAAGATGCCCCTGATATATAGAGGCAAAACATTTATATGGTTGAGAGATAGAGCTGATTTATAAATAGCTGAAAGCTATTTCTTCTTTTCCGTCAAGGTGGTACAGTTAGCCTATTAAACTCAAGCTGACCTTTCAACATCTTTAACCAACCTAAGGGCTTTCTGGAAACTTCAAAAATATGTCAAGGTTCAGCCATTCTTCTTTCCTCTGCCTCTGAAGTAGATAAAGATAAAATAAAACAAGTGGAGTTTTGTTGTAAACCTTAACCTTGGAACTTTCTTCTTTTTAAGCTTTTGTCAGACTTGAGATAAGATATTCTCATGTTAAAGAAGGAGCACAAAATACTCAGACCCTGATATGACAGGGATGTATGTAAATGTACATACATGTGCTACTTATGGTGAAAGAATGAGACTGCACTGAAACCAGAAGGTCGTGGGTTCAAGTCGGCGTCCTGCTGACAAGCAGAAGACGTCGGGAATGCTACCCCAGCTCAAAGAATGTGTCTGTGAGAGCGTTGTGCGCTGACTCTGCTAGATGGGCTTGCTGGACCTGACCGACTGGAATGCTGCCTGGCGCTGGAATGTGACCTCGTGCACACACACACATTGAGCCAATACGAGGGTGTGTTTAGGTGTGTATGAGCTAAAGAAAGAGATTCCATCTGAAAGAATGTGTGAGAAAAAAAGACATCAGGAGATGGATCAGTAGGAAAGACTTTCCGGTATGTTCACACACCGATGAGCTGTAGGAGATAAAAAGATAGAAACTAATTATAAACACTAAATATATTTGTTAGTATTAAAAAAGGGTATTGAAGTGATTTGGAAATGGATTTACATTTATCTGAAACACAACAACAGAAATCAAACACAAATACTGGCACCAAGATCAGGTGGTACTGATTCATTTAATCACTTACAAACGAGCTGTGGAGGGAATGAGCAGGGATGTGGTAACAGAGGTTGTAAGATCCTGTTTCAACCAAAGGGGTCCAACTCACAGCCTACCGTACCCCTATCTGGTTGGTGGGGTGTCAGCTGGATAGCGATAGGTGGGTGAGCTGCATTTTAGTGTGACATCATATCGATGCGACGCCTTCCTTAGAGCATAAGAAGAAACATGACAGAGAACCAAAGGGGGACAACGGTGGACACCCAGCAGTGTGGGTTCTCTCTTCTTGTCATGTGGTTTTAAACAACATAACATCGTAACATCAAGTTGCACGTGAGGATTCTTTCAACCAGTCAAGGATTGCGGTGGGTAAAGCTCCACCCTTTAGGGTCAGATCATAAGATTGGGACTCCAACAGAAGGGTCCTGAAAAAATGAGGTTGGTTTATATATTCTGGCACCCCTCCCAGTTTTCGCCTGTAGAAAATGCATACTGACC
>JBAFTA010000006.1:4371652-4402644 GCA_036919975.1 Melanotaenia parkinsoni | reverse complement strand
TTTTATACTCCACACCCCTCAGAGTGCCTGGACCTGGATTTTTTGCCATTTTTGGAATTTATCCCTGGTTTTCTCCATAAAAATTAAATGTGTTTCCATGGTTGCCAGTTTTTCATTGTTTTTTTTACATTAGACATGCAAATTTCTAATGTATACATGGGGAAATTTGTGAAACACAGAAAAAAACTGTATTACAGAATTCTATTTTTTTACCTTGGAAAAAATTAATGGTAGTAGCGATAAGAGCAAACGTACCGCTGCCTCTCGTCTTTCCGGTCAGGTGTGTGATCTTTGGTGAGCTTTTTGGCTCGTCCCTTCCTGCACAGCATCGCCCGACTGTCACCGACACTGCCGACCACCAGCTCCACACCATCACGTAGCATAGCAACTGTTGCCGTGGTGCCAACTGTCAGGAAAGAGGCTGGGGGAGGAGGAAAGTTTTAATTCTCGATGAATCTGTGGTCATTTAAACAACAAAATGCTCAACAGTATGTTTCTAAGCTTCATGTTTATCTTGAACATTAAAAAACTCAAGTAGTTGTGTTTTGTTGTGTTATTTTTGCAGTGTAGCAGTGATTTGAAGCATCTCTTGTCTTTCTTGTCAGATGACAGATGAGCTGCAATACGTTATTTCCAGATAACAGAAGCCTGTACAACATGAATGAATGTGATGCAACATTAAGCTAACTGCTAACACTGTTAAATATATAACACCGAACAATTTCCCAACATACTTTTTATTTACAGTAATACTAAGTAATATTTTCAGAATTGGATAAAAAAATTTCCATACCTTCTAATTATGATCATTTATTTCTAAATTTCATTCATAAATTTGCTTCTTTTCTATGAACAATGTAGTCGTGGATGGATCTGATGGTATCTTTTAGCTAGGCAATATTTTAAAATTTGCTTACATGAAAACAGTTATCTAAATTAGACTATGTGGATCACGTAATTGATTTGATTTAACTGCCCTGATATAAATTGGATTGAATTGGACTATCTCTTTAAAATTGCCAATTAAATGACTATTTATCTACATCCAAAGTATTTTAACAGTTTATATATTTATGATTAGACAACAACTTTAATCGTTTATCCTTTTTTACTCGGCTGTTTAAAGTACTTTGCATTTTTGCTGAACACCTAGACACAGATGCTCATTGCAAGACTTAATTTCAGTTTTTCTTTCCAAATTAGATTTAGCATGCAGACCTTGGAAGCTAAGATCCCCCTGGTTACCAGTAATATCTTTTCTATCTCGCTTTGGTTGTGCTCACTGTTAACAAATTTTATCGAACGCTGTCTAACCTCTGCAGAAACTTTTTTTTTAAAATTGGATTAAAAAAATGATAAAAAAAAAGTTTGATATGCTGGTATGTTCAGGCTATGTTAGAAAATGTAACAGCTCTGAGATTATTATTTCTACTTTAATTAAAAATCTAACCTTGTGTTTTAACTTGTTTGTTATATGGTGTTCTCTGACAAATCATGAAGCATTTTGTGAAAAAAGGCAACCCTTAAGTGAATTTATTCCTTCTGTACTTCTTTGTGAGAGCATCTCACCATTCTTGAAGTAGCTGAGATGCGTATGGAGAGCCTTGTCAGCATCCAAAAAGGCTTTCTTTAAAACTCTCTCCAGGTCATCCTCCTCCTCCAAAGCGTCTCTGCACAAAAACATTTGTAAATTGGGCTTTGCAAATTTGTAAATTTGGGCTTTTTTTGCATGAAAGTATCAATATTCAACCTGATGAATTTCTCCATGAAGGTGTAGCAGTGGTCAGCAGCATGGGGGCCGCCATGGCCATCAAAGACAGCAAAGTACAATAGGTTTTCATGGATACAGGAGATGCGGAGACGGTCCTCGTTCTGCTTCCTGAGACCCAAAACAGATGCACTGCCAACCCGAGACAAACTGACCTAGGAGAGGACAGTATAACCTTCAATGGTTTGAAATTATAACAATCTGTCTTCAAATATGTTTATCCTTTACACTCGTTATTTCTTCCACCCACTCATTCAAACCCCTTCAAACAAACAAACAAACAAAAAACAAACAAACAAACAAAACCAACAACAAACAAACAGAAAAACAAAACAAAACAAAACAAAGAGAATCTTTTGCTCCTAATCTGGAATAAATGACCAGATAACCTTAACCTTTTTCTTTTTTTTTTATTAGTTCTGAAAACACTTTAATTTGCGACAACTTTTAATTAAGATAAGGATTTTTTTCTTGATTATGTAGTTTGATGATGATGAAAGTGATCTGTTTGTCTTACATGTAACTCACTGTATGAGTTCTCTTGTCTGACTATTTCTGATAATATACAGCAGACTGGGTTGCTTTTTGTATGTAATGTCTATAAATAAACGCCCCTCACCTCCATTCATTATTATCCATACAGTTATTAATCAAACTCCGTACTCACATGTGGAATTGGTTTTCCGTATCTGATGCTGGAAGGCAGCAGTATTGGTTCTTCTATCCGGTTGTCCCAAATGCCAAATGAGTCCCAAGTCACTGGCTGGCCACTGCCATCACTGTCAAATCGGGCTGACCCGGTGGCCCACCGTACACCAAACACCCCCAGCAATGCTCCGGCCACCTGTACAGCAATCATCCACGTAAACAAAGGTTAGTTTGATATGCTCAGGATGTTAAATAAACACCTCCTTGTACTTACTGGTGATGTATTTGTACCTGGACACTGGCTACTTACTGTCTGATAGCACATGGAAACTTACAGCTTCCTATAGCTTAGTTTTAGTTTTAGTTTTTTTTAATTAACAATGATGCAGTGTAATATGAAAAATGCATACGTTGTTTTTTTTCTTACCTCACTTTCTAATCTGATAAGGACAGGATTTTTTTTTCATTATTATTATTATTGTACCCTGCTAAGTAACACCTTGAAATGGAAAGAAGGTGTAGATTTGGGTCTTGCTTGTTGCCTACAGGTACTCCTAAATGTAAAATGCTGGAACTATAAAGTCAGATTTAATCTTCAAAAAGTAAAGCTGCCAGTAAAGAAACACATATAGAGAACCGATTCACCTGCCCTGATGGAATGAAGGTTTCAGATGAGGATTGTACAGTGAGGAGGGTTTTTCTAGCAATGGAGGAGCGGCCACAACGCAGCAGATTGAGCAGCACTGCAGGAGACATGGCTGACGGTCTGTAACAGCTCTAGAGATTTACAAGAGAAGGAAACACTTGGCCAGGTGACAAATTTCTAAAATAAAAAACAAACAGTAAAACTTTACTACTAACACTTCAGCAAAGGTATCAGCATCAAAAGTATACTACTGTAATAATCTTTAGAAAATTGGCTCCCAGTAGCAAGAGTCTTTTTTACCACTGGGATTAAGAAAGATGTGACCTGAAAAAGAAATTAAGAAAGATGTGACCAGTTTTGTGTAATATTTTAAACTAAAAATGGCATGGCATAATTGTGAAGTGAGATATAAAGAAGTTCAGCCTCATTTCTAAAGATAAATCTTGAATACCAGTCCCTACTATTTGGTTTGGACTGGACAACCCAGTTTCTTGTCTGGTTAGGTTAAGGCACAAAACCACTTGAAAAGGGTAACAGATAAAAAAACATACTTGGTTAGGTTTAGGAAAAGGTTATGAAGTGAGTTTTCATTATGCTATGTTGTTTGGAAATGTTTCATATTTCACAATTAGGGAGAATGGGTCCACTCTAAAAATCCTAGAGGTGATTACAGAAATAATGTGGCACAAATTCCTCAACATAATAGAATGTCTTTAGTCGGGGGCTACTTCAGTTTTACTTTAAGTACCCATACAAATTCTATTCCTGCCCACATAAACCATTCTTCCCAACACTAATGGATGCTTTTTCAGAAGCCCATTGCATCAACATTTGATGAGGAGGGTACACACAAGGCATGACTTTTAAAGGTGGTAACATGACAGTCATGGGGTACTTTATTAACACAGCAACCTTTGCAGTGTTAAATCAACACTTAAAGAGCTATATTTAACACTATGACTAAGTGAAATAAAAAACAATGTGGAAAATTTAAATTTAATTTTCCTTAACTTAAACATGTATTAAACGGTAATTAGACTTAATTTGATTTAATCTGAGTGGCTCCTAATTTCTTAGAGACTTTATTAGAGGTTGTTATTCCTTCTTGAACTAAGTACAGAGTAGAAGTATAAAAAATAACAAGGAAAAGTGAATGTATAAGTAAATGACTAACTACAGTACCAAACTTCTCCAATCAAGAGCAGAAACCTCAAAGAAAGAGTATTTCAGGGCATTTCAGGGTCTGATATTCAGATTACATAAATGATAAAATGAAGAGTTAGAAGGATGTTAACTTCAGTTTTGAGATGTGATCTTAAATCTGAGGATTTGAATCTGCATTACACTTTTTTTTCATTATGTTCTTTTCACTCCATTTGTGTGTGTGTGTGTGTGTTCCTCAAATAGCTCTGCAGATCTATGTTTTGCACTACCTCCTTTCCTACCCATTACAAGTAGGTCATGTAACATGCCAGATTCTAAAAATACAGTCTGACTGACAACAACAAAAGGACACAAAGAGAATGAGTTATTTAATGTTACCATATACTTTCTATCCAGACACAAAAATGAATGTATGGCAAGCAGCCTGACCCAATGAAGCCGTCAGCTTTACCCCATTTTCTGAGGCTGCAATGTAAATTTTGCCTGGTCTTCAGTGTAAATGTAATCGATATGAATCACTGACTGCTGACATGTTTAGTATGAAATCCCTCTGCAGCCCTGCATTCACACACGCAACACTTACCTCAAGTGACCACTTGTTTTTTGACTAAATATCATAATGCACATGCATATTTGGGTGCAGACATTTGTTTCAGAACAAACGGAATACTCTTTTATTACCTGCAGCTTATTACTGATAGTCTTATTGTAAAGAAATTATGAAAAAATATTGTATAAAATTTTTCAAGACTGAGATGAAGAACTCAAATATAGATTTTGTTTGACTTACATTTCTAAACATTAATAATTCACATTTATTCAGTTTATCTAAATATTAGTAATATTTTTATATACATTTTTTTTTCAACTTTAGAGAGCTGACTGATTTGATTTACTTTTATTTACTGCAATTTCCTCTGTTGGTTAAACTAGTAATAGTGAAAAAATATGACTGAAGAAACTAAAGAGACTATTTGAGGTTTATTATTCAAATAAATAATTAAAACCACTTTTTATTTTTAATCTTTTTTTTCCAACATTAAACCTATATTCAAAATATGTAAAAGTAAAGTTGAAGGTTTTTAATACTTTTAAAAACACAGCCGTTAAGAAACCCAGGTGCAAACAGAGAAGAACAATGAAAATGGCGATCCGAAAAACGCACCTTTTACTTTTTATTGGCTTTAACTGGTGGTTTTCCCGCCGGCTGCAGTTTCCCTGGCAACAGGTGTTCAGCGTTGCAGCAGCATCTGTCTCCAGTCGTCAGTGGCGCTCGCGCTGTGACTGCTGAGCTAACAAACAGATCGAAGGCATTTTAAACAGAGCCACAGCTGTCCAATCAAAACATCAGAATGTCCAACGTCAGCACCAAGCCCTCGTGGAGGGCGTGTCCAGTGAGTTAAAATAAACTGATCACCAACAGGACCAGTGCCAAACTATGGAAGCTGTGTCTCCCCAACAAGTATCTTAAAACTACAAAATTTAAAGTCATAATTATTAGATCAAAATTATTTTTTTTTAATCAGATATAAAGTTATTCTTATGAGACAAAAGTCGTTATTATATTAAAAAGTCATTGAGATTTAAAGTATGATATAAAATAAATTTATCTCATATTTATGACTTTCTATCTCATAAGTTTGACTTTTTATTTAATAATTATGACTTTTAATTTTATAACAATGATTTTTTTTATCTCATAAAAATGACTTTGAATCGCACAATAGTGACTTTCTATCTCATAGCTGCGACATTAAATCTCATCATTATAATATAGATATACTTAATTTACAAGTAGCGGGAAAGGGATTCTATACAAACAATTAGAGCAGTTTAGGAGTAACTCAATTAAGCCGACTCCACAACTTCAGATTATAAAAACACCTATTACTGCTTTTTATTTCAATAAAGGAAAATATTTGACAACTTTAAAATATTTTCATATCAGGTTTACAAAACTAAAAAGTCTTAAAAATAATGTTTGCCAACCAAATAAAATCCCATTATGTTATATAATTAGGGCTGTTTAATCACAGCTTACATCGACGCCGGTTATGGGGCTTGAAGATTATGGTCCAGGTGGTCCTGTTTTCTGGCTCAGTGGGTATAGTGGTCGCCGTAGCCTGAGGGTTGTCAGTTCGATTCTCTGCCTGTTGAGCTCATGTCGAAGTGTTCCTCAGCAAAACACTGAACCCCAAATTGCTCCTGATGGGTTAGTGCCTTGCATGGCAGCTTCCGCCATCAGTGTGTGAATGTGTGTGTGAATGGGTGAATGTGATGTATAATGTAGTACTTTGGGTATCATTCCAGGTACAGTAAAGCACTATATAAATACAGACCATTTACCATTACCATCCAATCAAACTGAGTCCTCTGACTATCTTCATGTGAATATCCCCTTATTTGCATTTCTTTGATGCTTTTCTTCTATTCTTTTTTTTTGTTGTTGTTGGTTTATTTATCTAGAAATACTCTCAGAAGCTAAAAGTCTGATGCTGAAAATAGTCCAAGAAATGCATATTTTATTTAATCTGAATGACATTTGATTTTAACTACAGCAGCTTTTTAAAAACATTTTTCCAGATTTATCAAACCTGCAGCTGTGTCAGTTTAATATTCTGTTAAATTCTCACATACCTTATATCTGGGCTTTTTCTAGACTGTGTGACGTCATCTGGATGAGGGATTTATCAGACACATAAACAGCAAAAACAAAGAACAAAAGTTTAAATGATTTAAACTACTTATTTTTTCATTTATCCATAAAGTTAAATGATATTGTAGCTTAAACGTACATATGAAAAATGAGGTAAAAGAAATAAAAAAAAAATAAAAAAATTACAACCCAAGGTTGAATTTTTATTTTCAGTACAAATACAGCAATCTAATTATAATTACATGGTTTGTGCATGGTAGTTTTCAGTAAAGCTTTAATAAAACATTCTGAATGCAGAGTGTGTGTTCTCAGTGTATCTGGAGTACCGACTGAATAAAACATGGCAGAGACTCTGTTGTTAACATGAGCGTGACTTTAATGTTTCTGAATAATTCACATAAACATTCTGAGTCCATCAACATGAGTCCCTCCTTGGGAGGGGGAGGAGGAGTAACTAAAGATAGTGGAGGAAGATGGAGAAAGACATGAACGCAAAGGAAAGGAGGGCAGAAAGGAAACAAAAGAAAGCAGATATTAGAGCAAGAAAAGAAGGTGTGTGAAAATACATGAAAGGAAAAACAAAAGTAAGTAATAAGTAAGATAAATGTATGTAAGGGAAAACAAAAGAAAATGAACCTGCTTCTGTCTGAGTAATGGAAGCGATCCACTACTTGGTTTGAGGCTTTCTGGACGGCCGAGTGCTTGAGTGCTTTGTGCGGCATTCGGTAAAGAAGAAAGTGGATGAAATATTTACCAGTGACGGAGCTGCCGTCCTCTCGGCTCCACATTAACACTGTTGTTTCAAACTGAACCTGAAACACTGGATAACTAAACTACCGAGTCCTGCTCCTGCTGGATGACACGGTAACACATTCAAACATGAACTAACTTCACAGGATTGCTGTAAAACCAGCAGCACTACGTCAGTTTTAAAACACTCAAAACTAAACATGTATAACTCTGTGCAATAATACTTCATTACCAAATTATTCTAAAATGTATCTTATGAAATACAAGAAGCATAATAAATGAAAACTCAGTGTAACAGATGTGGATGTATCTATAATCACAGATACAAAAATGCTATGAGCATGAAGCAAAATAGTGCACACATTTATTTCCAGTTGTTTTAATATATTTTTTTTTTTTACAAAATCCCAGTCTAAGAAGAAATAATTAAGTGGGTGCACTTTTATTTGATTAGATGTGAATGGAATTATTGATAACTGACTCCTGAATCAAATGGAAATTGTACTGTGGCAAACATTATATCACCATTCACTGAATTTAAATAACATATGATGATCAAACTTTTCATTTACACCCCTATTAGTAATGACAGGGTTAAGGTAAAGAAAACATCATGGCTTCCAAAACAACTGACTCTGTAATAACATCTCACATCAAAATATCTTTTTATAGGGTGCACTTACACCAGGATAGTCCAGGGGACTGAGAAATGTTGCACCTTCTTTTGGATTGTTTTGTATTCACGTTGCACTTCATTCAAGCAGACCAAACTGCCTGGACAATGTCATGCAGTTAGAATAACTGTGTGTTTGGGGCAACATTTCCCAAAACAACCAAGAAAAAAAAGCAAGGGGAAGAAGAAATACCGGCTTATTAATTGGCCAGGACTAAAAATGGCTCATTCACTGCTAACGGATTCCAGTCCAAATAATGCTTCATGTAAAATATTAGTTGTAACATTCTGGTAAGTTCACACTCTTTCAGAAAAAGATTTTATTCTGATTAAGAGTGTTGGTTTGTCCCCCATTGTAGCTCAGATCCGCGTACATAAAAACACACATTTCAAAAGATCCTTAAGGCCCATGTATCATCTTCACATACATAGATAATAAAGTCCCTTTCAAACATCACTGCCCTCATACTCATGCTCATGTATTCTATACATTGGCATGATTGTTGGGTAATACATTGACTAGAGGGCAGTGCAGAGTTCTGAGTTCACCATCTAGTTTTAATGTCAGTTTTAGACAATGGCAAACATTATAACAGCAGACACTATAATGATATACATTCTCAGAACGAAGATGAAAAGAAGCAGCGCAGTGACAGAGGGATCTGTGTAGTCATTAAATACGCTGCAGTTTTTTCTTCTTCCTCTATGTTGCTTTCACTGGTTGTACGTCAGCCATACTGCCGAACACTGCCCCCATGGTTACCAGTGGTACTGCTCCATTTGCTGTGTCGCCATTCGTATCTGCAAGCTCTCTGAAAACTGACCAAATTATGCATCTAACGGACATAGGAGATGGACAAAAGGTTCTGTATCCATCAGTCCTGTAGACCATAAATGGGCCTTTACGTTTGTGACATCTTTACAAGAAGCAAGAATTTATTATTCCTGTTCTTGTTCTCAAGACCACAAAAACAAGAAAAATTTTTTTTGGTTTAGTTAATTCATACACCATGCAAAGCTTCATACTCAACAGGGCGGGGCTTACGGTGGGGGGTATCTGTGTTATGTGCAGTGAACAATCGATGCAGATATTTAACTCTTGACTAGAAACTTGGTCCGTAGCAGGACGGGGTGTGCATGCGTCAGTGTCTATGTATTTATATGTGTTGCATTCATTTTCAAAGTTTCTCACTACCTTCATCAGCTGTTCATTAAAATTATGTGTTCAACCTCAGTAGTGACAACTTGTTGCTCTTTTGAGTTAACCACATCCACCTCAAATGTCTAACCAATCCCACAATACTTCTCCCATGAGAACAAAGTTCTGCTTGGCTTATGCATGGAGAATAAACGGCAAAACCTCCCTAAACCAAGGCAACAAGAAGAAAGAGATGTTCTCGTGACAACGAGAACAAGAAGAAAGTTCTCGCCTCTCGCGGAGTGTGGACCATGCTTTATGAGCTTGACACATGGTGGGCGACCAACAGCAGCGACAGGCGAATCTCATCACCACCCTGGTTAAACCAAACACATAGGACGCGACAAACAGCAGCGATGACAGCAGTGTAGCACATCGTGCTCTCGAATCGCGTTTCTCTAAAAAAATTGATTGGTTATGACAGTGGAGGGAATTTTGACATTTTCAAACCAGTCTGTGACAGACTGGGCATGAAGGATAAAGACTCAAATTTTGTTAAAATTGACAGAAATTTTGCTGTTGACTCTATTGTACAGAAGTAAAAGTCAACCATGAGTTCATCTTATTTTACAAAATAACGGCATGGTGAATATTATCCTTTGAAGGCGGACGTCAAGGCGGATCCAAATAAATCCAGGACCTACGTTCGGACAAATTCACCCTGGCACAAGACGACTTTTTATTGCTATCTATTTAAAGTATGGGAAAGTCAGACACAGCTAAAATGATCTGTTCTTCCACGATTAAAGTGTTTTCAGACTGCCCTGTATAGCCTGCTCTCATTGGAGAGAATGAAGCCCCTCGCTAATTGGTTGTAGTGCCATGCGACAACGACAAAAATTTTACTTTTCTATTTTCTTGTGTCGCATCACAAGCCCCCGTGTGCATGTCAACGTGAATAAGTGCAACATTTCACATGCACAAATGTCACCTGTCGCTTGGCTGGAGGAGGGCAGCGCTTTTCGCCTCATCCATAGGAAATGAATAGAGAAAGAGTGACATCGCCTCCTGTGTGTCGAACCCATTAGTCTGCTGGCTGCTCTATCCCTCCCCTTCAATAAATACACAAAATGTGGTATGCAGAAGAACCTCATATCCTATTGTACAATTTAGAAAATATGATATTTTATGATGTGCAATGACTTTGGTTAAAAAATGGCAGGAAGGCTGAGTTTTTCTGTTGGTCTCAGATCTATTAATACAGTCGTGTGCACAGTTTTGTTTAATGCAATCACATCTAAAAGCTGACAGAAGATAAAGTTGATAAAATTCCTATTTGGGGTAAAAAAAATATGAAGGTTAGGTCTGACATGAAGTCAACAAGAAAATCATGCTCATTAAGATTGAAGTGAAACTACATTCTTTACTTAAACCAAGTGATTTTCTTGTCCAAATTACAGACAGAAATGGCTGTAAAATCAAAACAGAAGTCCATAATCTGAAACTTTTTTAGCCATCATCCAACCTGACAACCTGCCTGTGACTCAAAAATGAATAGTTAATTTATTGTTGAACAAAAAAAAAAGTCTCTAGCGTCAGATAATTCAGACAGAGCTTATGTTGCTGATGTTCAGTTCTGCCACGTGATCTCAGTCTGCTACAGTGTACGTCTTCCCACAGCATCCCAGAATCCTCCCTGTTCGCATCTTTCTCTTTATCTTTTTATTTGCTCTGAGGCTGCTGTTGGAGCAGATGGACTTCCTGAGAGTCCTGATATGTTTCTCCTGCTCCTGAATCTTTGATTCCAGGTGAGACTGGATGGCTGTACCCAGGGACTCGAGGTCCACTGAGGCACCGTACACCTCCCACGTCATCCCCTGTTCATCCCACGCCACCTGTTGTGGCTTTTCTGCCTCCTCTTTATCCACATCTTCTTCTTTCCTGTGCTCCTCCTTCTCCCAGTCTTCCCTTTCGTCTTCAACAATGCTTTCAGTGCTAACTTCTCCGTGGTGGTTTTGTCCAATCTCCGACATGAGGCAGGGGTTTTGGTGGAAAGAGTACGTACGCAGACAGGCGGGAAGGGAACTCGCTTTGTCACTTACCACAGCGGGAAGTGGTGTTTGGCTACATAGCTCAATGTCGATCTTGCAGACGTGCTTGAAGGGCGGCTGACCAGCGGGGATGTAACACAGTGATGGGATGGCTGGCGAGGTCAAACTGCCTGATTGATAGCTTGGGGAGCCAATCAGAGAGGAGATGGGAGCTCCACAGTGGAGGCTAGGGCTCGTAGAGGTCGAGCGCTCAACTACCTCCACCTCCACCTGAATGCCCACCTCTTTTTGCTCCCTTCTCTGAGAATGAAGTGTCTCTAGAAGGTCAGTCATTGTTACTGTCTCGTTAAATTTCTTAGAGGTTGTTGAGCGAGTGGAAGGAGAAGGACTCTGTTTTCTATTTTCATGCTTATTCTTCTTGTCTTTCTCACTGTGTACACTCAACATTGCTGATGGTGTGTTGCTTCCAGTGGTCATGATATTTGTGTCTCCCACGGGACTGGTTTTGCTCTGCAAGGTGCCCGATATCCTCCCTTTGTCTCCTAGCAACCACCTTGCATTGTCGTTCACGGTCCCTGGAGAGAACACTCGGCCTCCTACAGCCGACACATTCAGCTGTTCTTTCTCAACATCAGCACCTGTTTTTACCTGTGTCTTTGTGATAGAGTCAAAGGTGAGACCCAGAGTGAGACCAACGTCAGGGTATACATCGCTTGGGCTTGTTTTCAAATCTTCAAATGTTGCAGACTCTGAATTGGATCCTTCCTTTTCTTTTGAGGTAATTGTGGTTCTAATTTTAGGGCTGGAGGTGGCCAAAGGAGCCAAAAGTCCAGAAATCACACCTGGAAGCAAAAAGGAAATATTGGAAGATAAATAACTAGCTCACTAAGAGCATATATCTTGCTAACTTCACAAGTGAGTCCCTTGCTCTTGATACATTTAATCATGATAGTCTGTCTTAGCCCATATTTTTGGTAAATATAAGAAACACAAAAAACAACTTTTGGCCTTAGTTAAAACAGGTTTGGAGCAATGAGCTAGTGTGTATGATATAGTGACATCTAGTGGCATAAATTGCAAACTGCAACTTCCCACCACACCATTCCCTGCCAACCATGTGGGAAAACTAAAGGGACTGCAAAGAACAAGAATAATTTGCTTTGGAGTTAGTGTGTGGTTTTGGGGTACAATAAGAACATGATCATCAGTACTGAAAATTACTATTACAGAAATGTTGTTGAATGCTTCATTAATTGTCTTTGGCCTTAGTCATCAATCTGAACTAAAGAATAGCAAACAAAGGTCATAACTGATATTTGTAATCTTTAGAAGAAAGCTGTATTAGCTTGATAAAAAACTAAGCTCCTCCCTCTCTGCTGTGCTTCAGCTCTGCCTTCTGAAGCCCTGCCTCCATACAGAGGATAATGTAAAGTAGGCTCATGAGCACAGTAATGTTTTAGGTGTTAGGCCTGTAAATATGACCATCAAAATTTATTTACAAGGAGTTATGACCCTTATGTAAGAAATATGCAATAGAAATAAATTTGGCTTGATAATGTGAGAGTTGTTGGGCCAACAAGAAGCCCCGTGTTTGTATTTTATGTTCTGCAAATATTTGGACAACAATGCGTTTATGTCTTTTTAATAATAATAATGATATCTACTTTATTAATCTCATTTAGGAAATTCACCTCCACATTTGACCCATCTTTACTAGATTTTACAAGAGAGCAGTGGGTTGCCATGTCTTTTTTTTTTTTTTTTTTTTCACATCACAGATGTAAAAAACTAAATAAATCAGATATGGTGCGCATACACAAAGACATTGGAGTACTGGGGTAAAATTCAAGTGTGTTAAGTTGATTGTTCATAATCATGTAACTAGCGTTATCTGATCAAATCCAGAAATCAGATAATAATTAGATACTCGATGTGGACAAGCTGAGTACAGCAATAAGAAACTCGTCTGGTTTCTTCCAGACCGTTGGCATCCAGGTGCTGTTTAATTTGCAAACAAGTTGTATTTCTGCTGATTGGTTTAAATTAGTTAGCTTTTTTCATCCTCAAGTTATCAGCTTCTGCTTTAACTAAGGCTTATGTTCTTCAGTGTCATCTTTTAGTACTTAACTATGTCAGCATTTACCTGGAACAGAACCAGGACTCCTTCGCTCCTCCCCGTTTGTTTTTGGTAACCCGGAACCAAGGCTTTTCCCAACACTAGATCCAGGACTTCTACTGGCTAATACTGGTTCAGGATGCAGTATCAGGGAGGATGACAAATCTACCAGAGCTGACTTTGAACTGGATTGAGAAGCATCTGATCCAGTCTTGGGGTCTGAACCAGGCTTAAAACCTGAGATCTTGAGGCTACCGCTGGTGTTGGCTGTTTGAGAAAAAGATCCAGGAAGGTCCATTTTAAAAACAGGTGCCTGTAGAGTTGGTCTAGAAGTTGACCAGGTACTGGAAACAACATCAGAATTTGAGTTTTTATTTAAATCGAAGCCAGACTTGACATGTGGACGCGTTCTGAGACTGAAGCTGGCTTTAGAGTCTGGAAGAGAATTGGGATCATGGTTGTCCTTTGAACCCACTCCTCTCTGGGTTTTGTTAGCTTTGATTTCTGTAGCGTGTATAGAGTCTAGACTGTCTCTGGAACCCGTCCTGGACTTAGAACTTAGACAAGCTTTAGGACTATGGACTGTTTTCAAGTCTAAGCTGTCGTTGGCATCCAAACTGGTTTTGGAAGCTGAGCTGCTTTTAGAATCCAGGTTATCGCTGGATTGAGAGTTTGAACTGGATTTGGAATCCAGACTGTCCTTAGCCACAACTGTTGCTGTAGAGTTTGAACTGGGCTTAATACTGGTTTTGAATCCAGAACCAGCACTTAAGTCTTTACCACTCTGATTCTCCTTAAACCCTGATGTATTACTATTTCCAGTGCCGGTGGGTTTCCTTTGTGTGGCAGGTTTGGGACTAACAGAGGTCTCTTGAGGGGTTTTGGTACTCAGTGTTGATTCTGCCGTCTCAGAACCATGAGTTCTCAGATCCTGCCTGGCTTGTTGATGATCTGTTATTTTGGTTTTGGTTTGCATTGTTGGGATCCGGGTTGCCAGTTTTGGACTTGTTGCATCTCCTTTCTGGTCATGGACTTTTGAATTCATGGGCAGACAAAGAGTTTGGGGCGATGACGTCCCAAGGCTCTTTTGTCTTCCACCATCCTCTTTGCTGCTTAATTCCATTTTAGTGTTCAGTATTAATTTGTTTGTGTTCATGGTTTTTGGTTCAGCTTTTGGTTTAGAAGATCCCTCTCTAAGAGTTTCCATCTTGACTCTTTCGGCTGTTCTGGGGCTACTACCCACAGGTGCCTGCTCTAGCCGATGTGGTTTTGGACTTTCCACCATGTTGCTATGTGTGTACATCTTGGGGCTGAGTGTTAGAGAGTGTTTAAGATTTGGAGATAGAAGACGTCGCTCATCTTTGCTGTTCACCATCAATTCAGCTGTTGGTGAAGGAGACAAAGCAGGAATTTTGCTCTTCTGTCTCTCACTTGGTGACATTGAGGTTGTTTTAGTGTCTGAAGTTGTTGTTGCTCTTACCAAAGATTTCCCAACTCCTTTTTTTCCATCATCCTTTTTGATCCCTGAATGCAGCCTCACGGTGCCCGTGGCTGAGCGAGGGTTGCTTGGTGAAGTCAAATTGAGGTTGAGGTTGAAATTAGGCTCCAAACCCCGATTGGCGTTAGAATCCGAGCTGCCAATGGCATCTGAAAAGTCCTCCTCCCCTGGAACTGAGCTTTTCAAATGGAAAACATTTTTTCTCTGTTTGGAAACACTTGGGGGCGTTGCCATGGTGATGCTATATATCCGTCCAACAAAAATCAGAACAAATTCTGTCTGTAGGATAATTCCATTGAAAGTCAGCACCTGATTGAACAAATGAAGAAAGAAAGACAAGACTTAGATTCGATCAATAATATCATGTTCCGTCTTACTGTGTCAGACAGGATAGTAGAGCAAAGTATTAGTTCATTTGTACATTTAGCTGCAGATCCTACAGTCTAAACAAGACTTTGTGATTCATGATTATGTATAATACCATAGTTAACCCTGTAAGTGCTAAAGTCACAAAATTGCGACAAGCACCAGGCCAAAAACAGCGCTTAAACCTGTTACCACTTTCCACCACTAGATGGCAGAGATGTGCATCTTCACACAATTGGTAGATGAGCGGACGGTGGAGATCTGTTCAAAGTTTATGAGGAAATCGCATTTGAAAGACATCATACAGAGCCATTGAGGAAGCATTAATAATCAGTGATGCAGAGAATACAGAAAAACCACACAACATACTGAAACTCTTTTTCACAGTTTATGAAGTACGCTCTCAGCTATTAGCATTTCTGGTTATGGAGGGGAAGAGGTATCAGGTGTGCAGCCATATATATAAATATATATTTGCTTCAGTGAACTCTGAACTCACTAGTCCACTGGAGGACAAATTGACTTCATAACAATGACATTGTAAAAGACACATGGAAGTATAAGTGCGGCGACATACAACAATGCTTAAAGTGGATGTACCTATTATGTATGTAAAGGAGCATAAATGGACCTTAAAGGGTTCCTTTAAAAAAAGTAATCAATTACTGCCTACAAAACTAAGCAAAAATAATAATAAAAAAACCCAAAGTGGTGACAAGGCAACATGCCCAAAATCTGCTTCTCTCAACTAAATAATGCCAAACTTTTAATGTTGCAGTAGCAACACACACACACACACACACACACACACACACACACACACACACACACACACACACATGCACACACACACATACAAATATGTGTGTGTGTGTGCATGTGTGTATTAGGACTGTCAAATGATTGAAATTATTATGCCTGAAATTTGCCCGTTGAACAGAATGAGCCAATGCTACAAATATTCACTGTTAACTGACCTTCTTTTGGGTAAATGTCAGATGTCCAATGGTCAGTAAATGCAGCAAGTAATGTATTTCTATATGTTGTTCTAAATCATTTGTTCTAGATCATAATTCAGATCTCATATATCATCATCTCACCGACTGTCTCCATGGTGATAATTTCTGTCATAAAACCAGCAGATATGACGACAGCAATATTTAAACATAGTTAAACAGCCAACATTGATAAAGAAACTCTGATAAAACGGTAGTTCTGGATAAAAACAGCTTTTTCCTTTTATCATTGAAGTGTGAGTGTTTGTGCAGCAGTGATAAAAATCTTACATCAAAATCAAAATAGATAATTGGCTGTTTGTTTTACACGTTTTTCTTCACTTTTATACATTACATGATAACTTTAGTTCTAACAATTGGTCAAATATTTTTAAAAAAATCTAGATGTAAAAAAAGGTCTCATTTCTCCCCCCCCTTTTCCTCGTTAGTGCTCCAACCTGGTCCCCCATCAGAACTTTTCTAGACCCAATGCATAGTAGAAGTATAAACCCTGTCTATCACCAGCCAAATACTGTGTTAGAGAAGGTCCTGCCGAAATAAATGCTTTTGGGTAAATATGTGATGGTGTGAACCATGAACAGCTAGTTTCCTCCTTGTCAGCTTAACGATAAACAAACGCAACAAGAGAGAAAGGCTGATCACTGACAGACGTCACGATTCACGGAACAACATGTCTCCGTGTTTGCTGCACAAACAACCAGAGACAACCAGAGAGCCACTAGAGCAGACAAAATGGAGAAAAGACAGATGTATGGGGCTTGTCATGCCCTGCATGCGTTAACTGCGTTACACATATTAATGCAGTTAATTATATAAATTAGTTACTACCGTTAACATGTTATTTTTTGACAGCCCTAATATATGTACATATATATGTAAATATGTACATATGTATATATAAATATATATATATATATATCTCTATCCATTATCTGCCACATTATACTCTTATACAGAGTCGGGTTGCGGGGGCAGCTGCCTAAGCAGGGAAACCCAGACATCCCTCTCCCCGGCCACATTCTCCAGCTCATCCAGGGGTATCCTGAGGTGTTCCCAGTCCAGCAGCGTGATGTAGTCCGTCCAGCGTGTCCGGGGCCTCTTTCCGGTAGGATGTGCCCGGAACACCTCACCAGGAAGGCATCCAGGAGGCATCTTGACCAAATACCCGAGCCACCTCATCTGGCTCCTCTCGATGCGGAGGAGCAGCGACTCTACTCTGAGCCCCTCCCGAATCACCGAGTTTCTCACCCTATCTGTAAGGGAGAGCCCAGCCACCCTGCAGAGAAAACTCATTTAGGCCGCTTCTATTCGCGATCTTGTTCTTTCGGTCACTACCCACAGCTCGTGACCATGAGTGAGTTTTGCCTTTTGGCTCAGCTCCCTCTTCACCACGACAGAACGATGCAGAGTCTGCATCACAGCAGACGTCGCACCGATCCGCCTGTTGATCTTCCGCTCCATCCTTCCTTCACTTGTAAACTAGACCCCGAGATACGTGAACTGTTTCACTTGGGGCTGGACCTCATTGCCGACCTGGAGAAGGCACTTCACCCTTTTCTGGATGAGCACCATGGTGTCAGAATTGGAGGTGCTGATTCTCATCCCAGTCGCTTCACACAGCTGCAAATTACTCCAGTGAGAGCTGAAGATGACGGCCCGTTGAAGCCAACAGAACCACATCATCTGCAAAGAACAGAGCCCTAATCCTGAGGCCACCAAACTTGATCCCCTTAACACCTCAGCTGCGCCTAGAAATTCTATCCATAAAAGTTATGAACAGAATCGGTGGCAAAGGGCAGCATTGGCAGAGTCCAACCCTCACCGGAAACGACTTACTGGCAGCAATGTGTACTAAACTCTGACACCGGTCATCCAGGAACGGGACAGCTCGTACAAGGGGGTCTGGCATTCCATAATCCCGGAGTACCCCCCACAGGGGTCCTCGGGGGACATGGACGAACGCCTTCTCCAAGTCCACAAAGCACATGTAGACCGGTTCAGCGAACTCCCATGCTCCCTCCAAGACCCTGAAGAGAGTAAAGAGTTGGTCTACTGTTCCACGACCGGGACAAAAGCTACACTGTTCCTCCTCAATCCGAGGCTCGACTATCTGACGGACCCTCCACTCCAGGACCCCTGAATAGACCTTACCAGGGAGACTGAAGAGTGTGACCCCCTGTAGTTGGAGCACACCCTCCGGTCCCCCTTTTTGAAGAAGGGGACCACCACCCCAGTCTGTCAGTCCAGGGGAACTGTCCCGCTATGCTGCAGAGGCGTGTCAACCAAAACAGCCCTACAGCATCCAGAGCCTTAAGGAACTCTGGGTGGACCTCATCCACCCCCAGAGCCCTGCAACCGAGGAGCTTTTTAACCACCTCAGCAACCTCAGCCCCAGAGAAGGGAGAGCCAACACCAGGGTCCCCAGACTCTGCTTCCTCATCGGAAGACGCGTTGGTGGGATTGAGAAGGTCTTCGAAGTATTCCCCCCACCACCTCACAATGTCCCGAGTCTAGGTCAGCAGCCTCCCATCCCCACTGTACACAGTGTTGATGGAGCACTGCTTTCCCCTCCTGAGCCGCCGGATGGTGGACCAGAATCCACCCCTCTCCTCGAAGCCATGCTGAAGTCTTTCTCTATGGCCTCTACAAACTCCTCCCATGCCCGAGTTTTTGCCTTAGCGACCACCGAAGCTGTGTTCCACTTAGCCTGCCGATACCCATCAGTTGCCTCTGGAGTCCCATAGGCCAAAACAGCCCGATAGGACTCCTTCTTCAGCTTAACAGCATCCCCTACTGCTTGTGTCCACCAACAAGTTCAGGGGTTACCGCCACAATAGGCACCGACGACCTTGTGGCCACAGCTGCGGTTGGCCGCCTAAACAATAGAGGCACAGAACACAGCCCACGTAGACTCAGTGTCCCCCGCCTCACACAGGACACGGTTGAAGCTCTGCTGGAGATGGGAGTTGAAACACTTTCTGACAGGGGACTCTGCTAGACGTTCCCATCAGACCCTCACAACATGCTTGGGTCTGCCAGGCCTAACCGACATCCTCCCCACCATCTGAGACAACTCACCACCAGGTGGTGATCAGTTGACTGCTCCGCCCCTCTCTTCACCCGAGTGTCCAGGACATGCGGCTGCAAGTCAGACAATACTATCATCAATCATTGAACTGCAGCCTAGAGTGTCCTGGTGCCAAGTGCACAAGTGGACACTCTTATGTCTGAACAAGGTGTTCGCTAAGGGCAATCCATGACGAGCACAGAAGTCCAACAACAAAACACCACTCAGATTCAGATCGGGGGGGGCATTCCTCCCAATCATGCCCCTCCAGGTCTCAGTGTCATTGCCCACATGGGCGTTGAAGTCCCCCAGCAGAATGAGGGAGTGCCCGGAAGGAGTGCTTTCCAACACCCCTTCCAAGGACTCCAAAAACAGTGGGCACTCTGAACTGCTGTTTGGAGCATAAGCACAAACAACAGTCAGAACCCGTCTCCCCACCTGAAGGAGGGAGGCTACCCTTTCGTCCACTGGGGTAAACCCCAATGCACAGGGGCCAAGTCGGGGGGCAATGAGCATGCCCACACCTGCTCGGCTCCTCTCACCGGGAGCTACTGTATATATATATATATATATATAGAGAGAGAGAGAGAGAGAGAGAGAGAGAGGGAGATTTATAAGATTTATTTATCTATATTGTATTGTATTGAAATTATTCTTTCTGTTATAATAATCTTCTCTAGCTTCACAGTATTTGTGCTTTAAAAGGTACATTAATCTCAAGCTAATTTGACAGACCCTGTACCACAGCTGTTTATATTGACTTAACCTTTCTTTTACTTTTCAGGGTTAAACTACCAGTCCATTAATCCATTCTATTAACCTTGACACATTGTATAACTCAAATTAATATTAAAGAGAAAAAGTAGTGCAGCCTGTCAGTACTGTTTTCTATCTCTATGTTAAAATAGCAACTCACTGCAGGAATATCATGACGATCTTGGAAGGGTTTTTGTATCTTTCCTGAGTCCAGCTCCGGTAGACGGTGAAAATCAGCTTGCACATGAAGAGTACCAATCCTTAGCCACTCATCCCTCCTTTGTCTCTCTTCACAAAGAATAAATAAATAGAAGAGGCATAGAGGGAGCAGAGAGCTACTTTTGCTCCTCCTCTTCTTTTCCTGGCTTTCTCTTCATTTGCTCCCCTCCATCAGTCGTCTTATTCAACTCCTCCTACTAACGTCTATACCTCATCATGATTTTTTAATTCCTTCTGATTCTTGTTATTTATTTCTTTGTTTTCTGATCCTGCTTTCAAATGGAGTGAGGATGGAAATGAGTGAAGGTCTGAACCAAATAGCAGGAAGCAACATAAAATTCAGATGATTCATGTCAAACATCCTTGTTGCAGGAGGACTATGATGGATATTTGATCTTACTGTAAAGCTCTCACACTTGGATGTCAGCATGTATCCTTTTCTGTGACATTTTGCAGGTGAAGCTCAGGGGGCCCCAAGTCTGTTTGGGCCCCTGGGACCAGGGCCCCCTGTAGGCCTGCCAGAACAGTACAACACAACTACATGGAAAATGCGCTGATGTTTACAGTAATCTTAGAGCTATGTTGTTTGTCAGCCACAGACAATATTTTCTATGACGTGACATCTTCCAGCCCCCTTTAACTTTAATAGAAATCTCATTTCAAGAAAAATTGGGAAATTATTTAAAATTTCAGCTGAAATGTTGGTATTAGGATATTTTTTACTGTAATGAGCACAAGCAAACATCCCCTCACCTTATATTGTGAATGACTTTAATGATAGTAGCCTAAAAAGAAAAGGAGTCAGAGTGGGGAATGGCATGCAGCAAAGATTCCCAGGTTGGGATTTGAACCTGGGCCGGATGCATTGCCCCATGTAATAAACCAGTGGAACTAAATTGAGTTGAGCCTTAAAAACTGAAAATGATATCAGTATCTTGCTAAACAAACATCATGAACCATATCACAGTGCCTAAATCACGTCATATCCTTAAGTATTTAGATATGTGTCTAATCTTCTAATAAAAGAGACACACATAATTAGGGACCAATTAAGAAGAGCACTACACAGCAACACCATTAATGGCCACTAGGCTGCAAAAGGTGTCACAAACAGAAAAACAGCTGCAACATTGGCAAGAAAACAAAGCTAACAATATTTAAAAGCACCCATGAAAAGACAGAGTAACTGAAATAAAGGATCATGACAACAAAAAACGTCAACAACACAAAAAACAAACATGAACATAACTGTAGCTGTTGGTGATTAAACCCACCGGACGACACAGTGACTGTCTCAGCATGCAGGTTAGTAAATGAAGGGGCAAAATATCAGGGATGAGTAGTGATCAGTGATCCTGCAAATGGGACCAGGTGACTGCAAAGATCAAAGGCAAACCAGGGGATCACGGGACCTGGGAAACCACCTGTAACTCCAGAGCATGTATCCCAGCCAGCCCACCACAGGAAAAACCACACATCCGCCCAAAAGGCAGCAGAGGAAAACCCCAACCAGAGCACCCCATGGCCACGAAGCACTAGCCCCAGCACGCCTGGGACGGCAGCTGCCAACCCTGCCAGTCGCCGACCCCAGAGAGGCGACCATTTATATTATGAATCTTTTAACATCTAGAAGTTATTTTACGTGTACATATATGTAAATTTACACATGTGTAGTTGTAGTGAACACCTGGACTGACTCATCTCATAATACAAACAGAAGTTAGATCTATGTAAGAAAAGTCTTATCGAGGTACATGTGCCTCCATTTGAGAAACACTGCTTAATGGTACCAAGGCTTGGAAGAGTTGACCACTACAACTATGTTCAGTGGACTTTGTGGACTCTCAAAAAGCAGTTAAAACTTTTTTGCAAAAAGTACTTAACTACCTTTTTTTATTTTAAGGTCTTCTTTCATGTTTTATTAGGTATCATGGCACCTAATTTTCTTATTTTACTTTTTTGTGTGATTTTATATTTGTGAATAGCTTTACAAATAAACTTTACTTACTTACTTATTAAAGATGCAGTGCGAATTCCTGTTTGTCATAAATTTTTGCAGTGACTTGACACTTGAGTCATGTTGTGAACAGCAGAGGCTTAATTACAAACTTCCTTCGTGTTTAACCATAATAGTAGCACAAAACACATCTACACTGACCACGTGAAACATTTCTGACATCTGACACAGTTAGGTGTCAAGTTTTTAGTCTGCATTGAATGAGAAGTGAAAACCATCTTGGACTCCCGACTGATTAAACTTAGCTAAAGGATGCATGAAGAAGAGACGGGTGAGTACATTTAAACCAAATCCTGACTATTGAGCTGTGCATGTCGCCAACTTTAAACGGATCTTTTATTACTTCATTGGATTATATCCATATGTCTGTCTGCAAAAAAAAAAAGAAAAAAAAGGGGGAACAGAAATAAACCTACAAGAAAATGAGAACAGGCAGCTAAAGGTCTAATGGCGTTAAACCATCACACGTCTGTATTCAAACTTTTTCTCTCATGCTTTCATGATTATTATTAGCGACATAGTAAATCTGTCAAATCTGAAATTAATTTCCGTATTTAAAAATGAGGAGTTTTGAATCTAATTTTTAAAGTGTTATATATTATTATAATATTAAAATGTTTTATAAAGGAAAGCCAAGTTTTTTTTAATTGCACAATTGTCTTTTTTTTTTTTTTTTTAACTTGTGCTTCCAGCATTAACAAATTTTCTTTGCCAACAGGAGCTTTATGGTTATAAGGCCCCTCTTGATTATCCGATTTTTTAAATCTTATTTATTTATTTTAATTATTTTAAATTAAGTTATTTATATAATCTTGCTGGATCTGACCAAAGGGGACAGAAAACAAGGAGAATGGTGAAGAGAAGTAAAAAGGAGACTAGAAAGAAAAATTATATTATAATATATTAATTTGTGGCAATTCATTGCTAACTTGTGGCCATTGATTTCTAATACATACAACAAGATAATAAACTTGTGGCTACATAATAGTTACACATTGAAAGTGATAAGAGATTACAAGATATTGAGCTAGCTCCTTATACGGGACCTCTGAAAACACTTACCTGAGACTTTAGGGGTAGCTCCAAAAATAGTCCACTTTCTGGTTATACGTAGCTCAAGATTCCTGGAAAGCCACCAGGAAAACCAAGTTTGTGTCAGTGAATCAAATATCAGATAAAATTTTATTCAGTGGTCATAGACAGAGCTTGAGTCAGAGCATCTCTTGTTTAAGAATGCTGGACCCTTGCTGGTAGCACCTAAACTGTGGAATAAGCTACCTTTGTACATTAGACATTTTAATTATTTTATTTGAACTATTTTTAACTTTTTATGTACTTAATGTGCTATTTATTTTTATTGTTTTTATTTTAATGTCATGTTGCACTTTGGTCCTTTATTAAAGTGAGTTATAAATAAAGTTACAGATGCATGCTGTTAGAAGACAAAATGTAATCTGAGTAAAAGTCCTGAAACTTTGATTTCTTCTTTATCCCCCTCAGCTGTTGAAAAATAGCCCCCACATCCCAGTCTCTACAGGACATGAGCGAAGCCACCCTGCTCTCAAAGATCACCATGCTAGCTTCAGGAACGTGGCCTTTTCTGCTCGTTTCACTTCTGTTTTTGTGCCTTCATCATGACCCCTCACACGGTTTTACGCTGAAAAATTGCACCATTGCTTACTCTGAAAATAACTCTGATGTGTCGGTTTCATGCAGGCAGCATGGCCTCTCAGCAATTCCAGATGACATTCCCAGAAATGCAGCATCATTAGATCTCAGCTCAAATCAGATTTTAGCTATCACCAGGACAGATTTAAGAGGTTTATCAAAGCTCAGAACTGCACAGGTTGAATACAACTTTATTTCACATATTGATGATGGGGCGTTTGCAGACTTGGGAGAATTAAAATCGCTCTTCTTGGATGAGAATCGACTCAGAAACCTAACAGATAACATGTTTCTGGGTCTGTCCAGATTAGTGTTTCTCTCTCTAGACACCAATCAGATCTCCTTTGTATCCCCTGGTGCTTTTAAACCCCTGGTCAGCATCCATTGGGTGGAACTGGGAAGCAACCAACTACATCAAATTACAGACATTGCTCCGATATTAAAATGCCCATTTTTAACATATCTAGGAATTGGGTATAACAAGTTTACCTCTTTTCAATCAGATGACCTGCCTTTAAACATTTCAAACATTAAAATACTGGAGCTTTGTATGAATCCACTGAGAACGTTCAGCATTACAAAGGATATTTTTCCTCATCTAATGAGTCTGGACTTCAGCAAGTGCAGCTACGACATAGACTGGAATGTGCCAAACAAGACCTTTCTGAGCAGCTTAACTAGCTTGGCATTTAGTGGATGTTATATTAGCTTTGAAACATATAGCGCGATGTTACAGACTGCTGCTTCCCTGCAGCAACTTTCCCTGTTGTTCATGAAAAAGTTTATAGATGACGGCCTCATAGACGTCGCCTGCCAAACCCCATCTCTAAGACGCCTTGAGGCAACCGGTAACAAGATTGGGTTTGTAAATGAAAGCTTGCTTTGGTCGTGTTCGCAACTTAATGAGCTCAAGTTATCAAATAATGATCTGTCTGGTATGTCTGAACATGCACTCCAAAACACGAGACAACTCAAGCTGCTGATTCTTGAGTCAAACCAGCTAAAAAAAGTACCACTTGCAGTCCGAGGACTGGCCAGACTGGAAAGCCTGAATCTGCACGCTAACTTCATCAGTGAGCTCAGCTGCCTTGATTTCCAGAACTTGACAAGCATTACAGCCCTCAATCTGAAACGCAATCTCATTTCCAGTCTTCAAGAGTGCGTTTTTCAAAATCTCAATAATTTGAAAGAACTTGATATTGGGGAAAATTTCTTTTTTACAATCGAATCCGGCCTCAAAGGAAGTTTACAGAAACTAGAAACTCTGAATATGCACAATAATAGGTTTTTACAGCTTATGCAAGGTACCTTCCAGAACCTGTTGTCCCTCAGTTCTTTGGATTTGGAGTCGGACTCATATTATAATGTTTATGGGGGAACTTTTGAAGGACTTGATCACCTTAAAACACTTAGCCTGTCACTCAGTGTGTATGAAAAAGCAACTTTCAGTGGCCTACAACACCTGGAAACCCTGAGCCTTCATCTCACCTTTAATTGGAAGCCAAATAATCTTCAACAAAATTTCGAGCCATCTTTCTCTAATTTAGTCAACTTGAAGACGCTTGTTCTCAAAACTTATGACACCTACTCTGGTGATGTTTCACCAGATCTGCTTAGTGGTCTGAAATCTTTAGAATCCTTAAAAACAGAAAAATTCTTCAGAAGATCTTTACACCCGGATACGTTTAAATACACCCCACAGCTGCGAAGACTGGAGATAATCCAAAGTGGTCTGACACATTTAGCTCCTGAAGTCTTCTGGCCAATCCCAAACCTGAAGGAACTAGACCTCTCCAACAATAAACTTTCGTCTTTGGACTTTCTCTCTCGGGCCAACCTACCAAAGCTACTCTGGCTCAAACTCAGCAACAACGAACTGTCGATCATCAATGAGACAACCTTTCAATCCCTTCCTGCACTGACATACTTGGACCTGAGTGATAATCCTTTAACCTGTGAATGCTCCAACTCTGGCTTCAACCAGTGGATTCTAAACAACAATCAAACACAGGTTGTTAATGGTCACCAGTACCCCTGCGCATTTCCTGTGAGCCAAAAGGGTAACATGTTCCTGGACTTTGACGTCCGACTCTGCTGGGTAGACGCTAGCTTCCTCTGCTTCGTTTCTAGCTCTTGTCTGGTCATGCTTACCATCCTTGCATCCTTTGTCTATCACTTCCTGAGATTGCACATCATCTACACCTACTACCTTTTACTGGCCTTCCTCTACGATAAGATAAGAAGCAAGAAGGGCACTCCTGACAGCTACGATGCTTTTGTGTCCTACAACGTTCATGATGAGGCCTGGGTCTGCAGTGAGTTGCTGCCTATACTGGAGGGTCAGCAAGGCTGGAAACTGTGTCTGCACCACAGAGACTTCGAACCAGGTACAGATGATTTTTGTTTGCTTCAAAACTCTTGAGTGGGTCATCATCTTCTTCTTTTCTTTCCATTTCCGTCTTCCTCTTTCTCTGTTATCTATGATCTAAACATATTTCTGCATCTCACTTCCCTTTCTCTGACAGAAGATGCAAGCTCCTTCCTCTCAGACCCATTTTTACACCTAAGCTAAGAAAATAATTTTAAGTCATAGATTCATTTAATTCTATTTGATAGTCAAAAAGTTAGTAAAGAATTAAGGTGCACTTTCTCTAGTCCCTTTTTTTATTAAGTAAAACAGTCTTTAAAAATTGTCAGGGGTTATTTTGGGAGCAGGCTGCCTTAGATAGATATAAAGTGCAATTTAAAGAGGTCAGTTTGGATAATAAATCCATGTTTGATGGCCAACAAAACATAAGAACTCAACCTTGCCTAAGGCTATAGAAAGCAACCCTTTTTGGTTATGATTGCGCCACTTTACTGTTTCCAAAAACCAAAGAAATCAAACAAAAATAGAAAACAGTTAGCCAACACACACATACATAGTTTGAAGCTAAAACAACGTGGACATTGGACAAGTCATTGAAATCTTCAGTTCTCACCAGTCTCCACAAATATTATGTAGATATACCAGTATAACAATTTTGTTTTAACAGACTAGTGGTAATGTGTTACTATCACCACTAGGTGGCAGCAATTCACCAAGCTGTTTGCCAACTGCCATAAATAACTTCACTCCAGCAGCTGCTCCAGGGTGGAGATGTGAAGTGAAATGTTAAGGGTGTAAATCACCAATTTGATCATGATATGGTATTATACTGATTTAATGGATAGCAACTCAATATTTACAGATATCTCTAATTCAGTCATGATCAGAGTTTGATTAAAGATCTACCGAGTGATTTCAAATAGGAAATTGAACACTGTAATTTCCATTCATACAAAAAGCAACTAGAATGCTTGAATCCTTGAACAAAATAGTGTAAAAAATAAACAGTTTCATAAACTTCAGCTGACTGAAGTGTGTTTTCCAGGTAAGCCCATCATTGAAAACATTACAGAGGCTATCTACAGTTGCAGGAAGACCATCTGTGTGATCAGCAAACACTACCTGCAGAGCGAGTGGTGCTCCAGAGAGATCCAGATGGCCAGGTGAGGGAACTGCAGCTCCTTTAATACACCTACTTACCTCACATGCTCAGCTTAGTTTCTATCATGTGTGTCTGCAGCTTCCGTCTGTTCGACGAGCACAAAGACGTGCTGATCATGCTGTTTCTGGAGGACATCCCAGTCCAGCAGCTGTCTCCGTACCACCAAATGAGACGTCTGGTGAAGAGGTGCACCTACCTGAGCTGGCCACAGGCCACTCAGCACTCCGGGGTCTTCTGGCAGAACGTAGAGCGAGCTCTGGGTGCAGCTGAAAGCCCCGCTGATAACTCACTTCTCCGTGTTTAACATGAACATTTTTTACACATAAGATGATGGAAATGACGCATCGTTGTGCTGTTAAAATGGCATAAACTCCAATGAACTGAGTTTTGATGGGAACTGGGTCTCATCATAAAAACTGGTGACTTTTGATTTACACATTTTGGATCTAATTTACGCAGAATTTTTACACTTTAATGGGAAACTTAAATCGGGTTGAAAGGTTCTTGTATATCTAGGTGGCAGTGAAGAGGAAAAAGAAAAGTAGGATCCTTTTTTAGTTTCATTTTTGCTTATTTAGAGACAATGTAAATTAGGCTTGTGTCAAAATCGCTGTTTTTTTCCTCACAATACTGAATAAAGTTTCTTGCTTGTAGCTTTTCTTTCAACTGTACTGTCAGGACTGTCAGACAATCGACTACATAAAGTGCTCAATGTTAAATATGTGTATGCAGATGGAGCATTCTACTGATTTTGTTTAGTTTTTAAGTAGTTTGCGGATGGTTACCCAGACGTAGCAATTAGAGCAGTACCACCGGGAAACTGCGGGGGCAGTGTTGAGAAGTATATCTGACGTGTGACCATTGAAAGAAGGAAGAAGAAGCAGCAACGTCTTTAATGGCCACCGCTGTCTGTCTTTTTTAGATGTCGGATGATGTCTAACCATACCAACGTAAAGGCCGCATGTTAGAATGATGATGTTTCACAATATTTGACAAATTAATACCCATTTATGTACACGAAGAGAACGAGAATTAGTAGACTAACGGATAAACGTAACTTTTAACTTAGATCAGGGTTTCTATACATTGTTCTGGCATTGAGGACATGACCCAGCGATAAAGAGTTTCTGGAGTTATTTTGTCCCATTATTGATGCAAATGGTTTAAGGTGTGTAATGGCACTGGGCCATCGTTCGAAATTATTTTTACAAATTCTCCAACATTCTTTGTTTTGGACGGGTCTGTAGAGAGGACTATCCAAAACCTGTCTAGAATATAAGAACCCGAAATGGTACTGCAAATAAAAAAGTTCCACATTAAATTAAATCCCAATATAAATAAAAATGATGAAAAAATAAACAAATAAAAGTATTTATAAATAGATAAACATATAAATAAGTGTTAATACAAAAACAAATTAAAATAGTTTAAATAAATTAAATCAATGTGTCATTCAATAATCATTGAAAAATGTAGATATTAATTAAATTTGTAATTATTTTTTAGGATATGTATTTATTTCAGTATTTATTTATTTATAAATTTCTGTAAGTTAGCTTGCTCCCCTGCCCCTGCAGTGAATTGTTTTATATTCTGTCTTATAGAGACAAAATATAAATATGATAAACATGAAAATCCCTTGCAGTCTTTCTTTGAACACCGTTCTTTTCAAACAGTTCAGTGATTGTCATCGTTGCTCTTCAAAGATTGAACTATTCTTGGATGCTGTACAATCAACTGTTGACATTATCTATTTGAGTTTTTTTAACAACCCATCACTAACCCTGGATTGCCCACATAAGGGTTTTTCTTGTATTCAAACAATAACAGTAGGATGTTGTAACATAACATCCTACTGTTATTGTCTGAATAGAAGAAAAAATAAACCTTTATCATTGAAATACGATGACAAAATGAAAATCTTTGAGTTACCGGATTGCCCACATTCTAATTTTTTTCGGGTTTGAGTTGTAAAATTTTTGCATAAACCTAAACCTAACTAAACTTAGACATATAAAGCACATGGCATTCGAGTCTCTGGGCTGAAGGTCTGGTTGCTGTAATGGCCACCCCTCTCCATCCCACCGACACAAATTCAAATATAAATGTGTCACACTCTTGTTCATTTCCAGGTTTATCAGAAAGCTGAGAAACAGGCAAGATGCAACGTGAGCCAATTCTTCAAAATATGTTGTTATAGAAAGGTCTCTCCAGTCATGGTGCTGCACTCCATCAGACAACAACAATATTTTCATGTAATCATTTCTATAGCTGAGGAAGGATGTTCTAGTTCCTGTGGAGGCTTGTAGGGACTTTTTGCTAAAACAAAACACTGTAAAGTCAAAAGGTAACTAGCAGCATGATGGTGGAGATGAGGGGAAATATGGTTTGTGAAATTAGACACTTGACAATCTTTTTTTCTCACGAAACTGTGATTGACAGCTCTGCTGGTGCCGCGGCGACCCACACACACATCCGGATATACAGAAATACACACATCTTGAGGCAGCAGATCGTCTCCAGAGACAGCTGGTCATGTCAGTCAACAACCACGCTGGATGTGACTGCTGATAAGTGTGTGTGTATGCATGAGAGAGTATGTGTGTACAAGAAACAGACTTCCAGTTAATTTCATGTGTGCTGCCCCCTGGTGGTCACTGTGTAAAAACACAGCTGTGATCCCAACCACACCTCACCAAGAGTTGTTTTCTGGAGAAAAGGGCTAAATAAACTTTAAAATCCAGCAGATGTCTGAAAATAATTAAATTTAAACCAAAATTCTTGAAAATATTAATTACAATACTTATACTGCCTTATATGAGAACAAAATCAATCCATTAATGAAGTTTAACAGTTGTCACAAATTCTCCATCAGTTTAAATAACGATCCTGTATTTTTTTTATTAAAAAAAGGAAAAGCAAATAAATAATTTACACAAAAAGTCTCAACAAAGGATAGAAAGATATGTTGAAAAATGTTGGCAGATTTCCAGGCGTATCAGTGGACATTTATCCTGCCTGCCACATGCTTCACAAATTCAGGTCTAACATTTTTTCAATTCTTATTAAACCAAATGATCAAAGTGCTTCTAATTAAATATTTTTTAAACATTTAAAAGGAGTCCCAGTATCATCCCTTTGTTTGTATGCATATTTAATGTTGAACATGAAGGAGTCCTTGGGCTGAGAATATTCTTGCTTTTATTTACATGTATATGTTTATCATGGCTGCCTCCCGTATTATT
>JBAFTA010000006.1:4358415-4371552 GCA_036919975.1 Melanotaenia parkinsoni | reverse complement strand
ATTCAAGTTCTTTTTGCTTGTTCTCAGAACTACATGCAGTATTATCTGTGATGTGACCCGACCCAAAGAAATGGTGGATAAATGCAAAGACAAGGAGTCCCAGTACTAAACTTTGGAGGAGGACTGCAGAAAAATAAAGCCCCATTTCAACCAAGGGGTCCGGCTTAGGATGGTTTGGTTCAGTAAACCCTGATCTCTGTTGTTTCTATAGGCAACCGTACAAGTTGAGCTGTTCCTGCTTAGTTAATATAGCTGAGTAGAACAGGAAGTGGGGATTATTTAGACCAATAAAGGATTACAGCGTCAGACTCCACCATTTAAGGTTGGATCGGTAGGATTGGGACCTTACCTGGGTTGTCTGCTTGAATTTAAACCATGGGACTCCAGGATGTTGCCACCAGCTCATCAATACCTGCAAGGAAGGTTGTTACAAAGATGTTGTCTACTCTGATTGGTTAAGACTTTACAGCATAACCTAATTTCATGATTAAATATGAGCTCTGTATGTTTCTAGGTGCTTCCTTGTCATGCTGTGTCCCATCTTACAGATGACCTTGTTATAGAGTGGGATTGTGCAGATGTAGAATAAAGATCCATGCCAATCAAGCTTACAACACAAAGCAAGTGACTTTAATCAAAACATTACTCACTGAAAACAGTCCAAAGCAAGGCATACAAAAACATCCTCCTCTTACAAGCTCTCCAACATTACACCAGAGTTTAAATTAACTAGCGTTCACAACAGACCTGGTAAATGAGCTGGGACTGAGATGGCTCTCAGCCCAGGAGCTTCACAAAGAAATTCAGTTCAGTGAGTCTGAGAGGAAACTGAAGTCACTGGTAGGACTGGAAACCAATACAACAGCACTTATACTGGAATTTCCCAAAAACAAACTTTTCATCCAGTTACGTTTCCTGTTCAAGACTTAAATATACACACAAATGAGAAAGTAAATCCAATACTTTAATCCAATAATAATTCAATACTTTATTCCACTTTTTCAAAGCCAAATGCACAAAATTGTCAATTTGATTTGTGTCCTTTGATTTCAGCTGTGATAATATTCTTATTTTCCATCCACATTGGTCCACCAGCCTACACAAGGTCTCAATTCTCTCAGTTTTTAATCAGAAAGATCCAAACCTGTACAAACACGCTGACAGGTTCGGGTTTTTATGTACAATTACACAAATAAACACTGAAATCTGTCTCAGTACTCAAACACAATGAGAATCATCTGGGTGACGAGGGGATGGAAGGGAGAGAAATCAGTCTTTGCTGCTGGGAGTCTTCATTACAAAAATAAACGTCTCCTCTGGTATCAAAATAGACAACAATCTTTATCTTTCTCAGGAAGCTCACGGCGCCGGCGACACCACGGCGGGAACTCGGCAGTCTGCAGACGGTCGGCAACCCGACGGCGACGCCTCACAGCGAAGTGAACGTGTGTCGGATAGGTTTTATATTTACATGCTTTCAGCGGATCTACACTTCATAAAACTGGGAGCAGCTGAGAAGGTTTTCTCTAAGCTAGTGTTGGTGGTGTCAGCCTGTGAAGGAGGGGCCGCCTGTGGTGGTAAACACATTTTAAATGAAGTTCAGAGAAAAGGTCCCAGACAAGCAGGTAAACGCTCCAAACCTCGATTGTCAGGGTTAAAGGTAAATGCTAGGCAGCATCATGGTGTCGGACACGTGGTCGGGCACACAGGCGGAGGGGTGGACAGAGGAACTAAATGCAACACTTTTGGATCAAATACTTCAACAGGTTAAATGAAGGTTATGGAAAATGGGAAAGCCCAAAGGACAGCATATTTTTAGGGTTTTTTTTCCCCTCTGGTTATATTTGACAACACGAACGTAACAACCAGATGGTGGCTGGTAAAAATCTAAATGATTTCTTCTTGTATATGATTTGAGCACATTCCTTTGTGTTTGGCTTTTTAAAGGCAAATATCAGGAACCATTTATATGGGCAACATTTTTACAAAGCTGTTTGTGGACAGATTACCATCCCAATTCCTGTCCTTGCCTCCGTTCCTCCAGCTAAAAGAAGCAAGACACTCTTTTTCTTTTGATTGATTCTAAACCTTCAATGGGGGAAAAGAGTTGGCCATTTGTCACAGATGGGAGGGTATACCCTGGGGAAGGAGCTAGAACCCACAAAGGGAGTTTTATAAACTTAGTTTCAGCGCTCAGGTTGGGTCTGAAAGCACCTAGACAGGGTTCGTACATGGAGTTTGGAAACAGCAGAGCATTCAAACCAAAGAACATCAGAAACCGGTGAAAATAAAGACACATAAGAAACAATACTGATGTTTGCAACTGTTCAGTCCTGCAGCCAAGCTGCTGAATAACACTGCCAGGATGGAGCCAGGGTTCAGGAAAACCGAAGTGAAAGTCACTGCTCCGGGGTGATGGTGAACGTCCGTCACGCATCCAGAGACAGCAGCGGATTCATGGCACAAATCAAAACAGTCCAGGAATACGGATCAGAACCAGGAGAGCGTGTTCCTGACAGCGTCCGAACAGGGTTTGTTGAGATGCTGTGGATCAATACTGGGGGGGGATTCCTGCTCCCTCATTGGATCAAAACCTGCTGAACCTCAAGTGTCCTTCAAGTCAGGAGACAAAAAAAAAAAAGTCTTGGATGGCTGAAAGAAATCAACCACATTTCAGATAAAAGACTCGGTCACGGTGGAGGGTTGAGAGGGTCTACGATGGGTGGGAAGGACACGGTTTCACAGATGTCAGCTCAATCAGGCGGCAGCAGACTGGGCTGAATCGGAGAAACCGGTGGAGAGGACGACTGAACACGCTGGGGATAAACCCGTGTTGAGCCCAAGAGAATTCTAGTAACAGAAACAGTCTTTATTTGAGCCTAAATCCAACAGAAAAAAGACCCTCTATAACCGGTTCAGGAGGTTAGTGTTTGTTTGTTTAATCACATGTGCGAAGGGAAAAACCTGGTTCTGGCTCCAGGTTTAGCTTATACTTGAAACCAGTCAAATCCAGAGCCAGGTTCGGGCCTTGCTCAGGTCAGTCGAGTACACTCAGGTTGGGTTTGGCTGGTTTTCTGTCTGGTTTCTTTTCTGGACCCTTAGAAGTCAGTTTGAAGGAAAACAAAATAAAAACCTGGACCTGATCCGAGTCTCTTTTGGCCTGATTCTGGTTTGGTTCTGTTGTGCTGCTCTCATGACTTGTCCCCCAGCTGAGGCTGATCCATGGAGCCCTCCTCGTCCGAGAGACCGGTCTCCACGGCGATGACAAACGAAGCCACGGAGGCGCTGCTCGCCATCGGCTGCAGCTCACCTGGCGTTAGAAAGAAGAAATCAAGACTCATCATCGTCTTCATTCAACAGTAAAGCTGTTTTTAATCAAAAGTATAAAACTTAAATTTTTACAAGGTTTATTTCCAGGAAACAGCTCATAAACAGCAGCGGGTGGAAAAGTTATTAAATACAGCAGATTCTCTGTTAATACGCGGTGCACGTGTTAAAGCAATTTTCAACCTCAATTCCAAAAACATTGTGACATTGTGTAAAATGTAAATAAAAACAGAACACAACGACTTATAAATCTCAAACCCATCATTTATTCCCAACAGAACACAAACAACATGGACAATGAAACAGACATTTTACCATTTCATGGAAAACATGAGCTCATCTTGAATCTGATGGCAGCAACGCGTCTGTAAAAAGTTGGAACACAGGCAACAAAAGGCTGGAAAAGTAAGTGATGCAAATCGAAAACAACTGGAGGAGCATTGGACAACTAATTAGATAAACTGAGCATTTCAGAGAGGCAGAGTCTCTCAGATGGAAAGATGGACAGAGGTTCACCAATGTGAGACAAAGTGGGTCTAAAAAATGTGGAAGGTGAAACTGCAAAGACTTAAAAATCTCACCATTTACAGTGTATAATATCAAATTTATAGAAAAAAACTACAAAAATGTGCATCTCAGGAGGAATCTCTGTGTGCATGGGGGCAAGGTCAAAGGTCAAGACTGCATTCTGGTGATCTTTGAGTCCTCAGGCAGCACTGCATTAAAACCAGACACGACTCTCTACAGGAAATCACTGCATGGAGACTTCCAGAAATCACTGTAAACACAGTTCATCCTGAAAACAACAAATGCAGGTTAAAGCTCTGTCATGCAAAGATGAGGCTACATGTGATCCAGAAACACTGCCACCTTCTCTGTGGAAAACTGTCTGTGGTCAGATGGATGAAGATGAGAAATTCTTTCTGGAAAGCATGGACGGCATGTCCTGCAGACTAAAGAGGAGAGGGAGCATCCAGCTTGTTATCAGTGGACAGGTGAAAAGCTGCATCTCGTGGGCAGCTTCCACAGCTGTGAAGCTCCACCAATGCTGAAAAGTACATGGAGGCTTTAGAGCAACATCTGCTCCCATCCAGACGTCTCTTTCATGGCTTCACAGCAGGAGAGTCTCAATGAAAATGAAGTTGTCGTCACCTAAAAAGAGTTTAAATTACACCAGAAAAACTAAAGTTAAATATTATTTAGGAGAGCAGGGAGCAAACATGGAGTCTCCATAATTTTTTTCAATTTTGTTTTCTAAAAAGACTAAATAAAAAGTTAAATGACTTTTTCTTCTCCTAGAAGACTAAATTGTCAAATTAAGTTAAAAAACTCAGAAAGACTAACTTTTTGTGCATCTCTGAGTTTTAAAGATTAAACATGCATCACATTCAGAAACAGGACGTCTCGGTTCCTCTAACTCAGTGGTTCCCAAACTTTTTCTGCAGGGCCCCCTTTACATCGACAACATCAAGCCTCACCGACCCCACTACCGCCAGCACCCCGATGCTTACAAAGAAACGTACCAAGAAATAGTCTTTAGTTTACCGGCTGCTACCTCATCATGTCAGTGTCAGAGCGAATGATAAATCCCTCTGATATAGTGTTTTTAACCGGAAAACTGCAAACTACCTGAGGTGAGTCGAGCATTTGATGAGACACATGCTGCTTTAGTAAAACTTTTATTTCCTTATGGAACAGCGGCACTGAATAAAAACTACAGACCAGATTGTAGCTCTCCGAGTTAATTTCCATCTGCAGTCCTGCATCTGCAGTTCATGCTGTCAGAGACATACAACAGGCTGTGGTCTCTCTGCATTACCCACCATTCACCATTTCCATTTCTTGACCATTACCTGGTCAAGTCCAGGGCAAGATATGCCTCATCGTGTTTTATTTTCTATTTTTTTATTTAGTTGAAATGTTGTCAATTCATCATCATCTGCCCCCCCCGTTTGGGAACTACTGCTTTAACTGAATGTGACACACTTGTTATTAAAAGTCATGTAGTAGAAGCACCACCAGGTGTCAGTGTAACACCCAGTATGTGACACGCACTCTGAGCATGCAGTATGTGTGTGTGTGTGTGTGTGTGTTTTACCTGTGTGGGTGTCGGTGGTGGCCGTCACAGGGCTGTCTCTCAGCGTGTCTGGGTCCTGGTAGTCCTGCGGGAGTCCCACCCGTCGCACGCCAGGGTCCAGGATCACAGAGGAGCCGCCCTCGCTCAGCGTGCCGTCGCTGGACGCCCCGGACACCACCGCCTCCAGGGCCAGGGCCCCGACCCCGCCCATGCCGACCCCTCCAACGCCGCCCAGGGGCAGGTCGTAGTCTAGAGGCAGGTCGTCCAGGCAGTCTGCGTTGAGCTGAAGTGGACATGATATATGAACATGATCATCATTAATGATCTGCTCTTACGGACCATACGGACTGCCCTGACCCGCTTTCAGAGGTTACACAACTATTAACACATTACAATCACCAGAATAAACACTTCAAACAAACTGTGGACCCTCCCCCTGTGCAGACTCACAGCGATGCCCAGGGCCTTCAGGATGTTCATCTTACACATGGGACATGTGCGATGGTCCAGCAGCCACGGATCCACACAGCTCTTATGAAACAAATGTCTGCAAAATATATAAATAAAAAAAAAAGATGCTGTGAAGTCGGTTATTCTGCTGCAAACATGCAGTCATTAGAAAAATGCTGTGGGAGAAATCACAGCTGCTTCCACTTCCACTGCACATTTTCTCTTTTTTACTCCTGTTATATCACAAAACTTGTTTCATAAGCCACTGGACTGAGGTGGAAACCAGTCTGCTCTGAGATTAGACAGCTCTGTAATCACCACGTCGTATAAACAGAAAAAAACAAGATGAACTACATCACTGAAGTTTCTGACAGTTTTTGATGCACAACCAAAAAAAAAAACAAAACAAAAAAAACAATTTATTTGATCCCTTTTCTTGGGAATGATAGCTGCGGGTGCTTTTTACTGGACGTTTTCCTGGCACATCAGACTGGGAGTGTCTTCTGGGTGGAGACTCCAACCACACTGTGCACAGATTAAATATCTCATCTGGTTTGGGAACGCCTCAGCATTCCCTGAGGAGCTGGAAAATTCTGCTGAGGAGCTGGAAGTTCTGATGCCACCATGACCCGACATCAGAAATGGAAAGTCATGGATGAGAGTCTCTGAAGAACTCTGGACTCTCCCACTCTTTACTGGGCTCCACTGGAAGGTGAACCCACTGACACATGAGATCATATAGTCATAAAGAAACTGGGAGGGTGTGTGCCAGGATCAATATTTCCACAGTGGTTCTGGGACTTGATCAGGGCTTTAGTGGTCTTATATTGGAACTTGATAGTGGCCAGATTGGACCTTCCTCTGGGCTTTACAGGAGATGGTTATAACGTGACCAGGGCCTGATTCGAGGATTACTCTGGGCCTGATCAGAGCTTCTTCTTGGTTTGATTGGGGCCCTGATCGAAGTTTGATCTGGGAATGACTGGAGCTTGATCAGGACTCGTTCAGAACTTCTTGATCAGAGCTTGATCAGAGATTTTTCTGGGCTTGTTTGGGCCGTGATCGGAGCTTGATTAGAGTTTGATCTGAATTGATTGGAGCTTGACCACAGGTTCTTCTGGGCTTGATTGGCACCAGGGCTTTTGAATAGGGCAGTTATAGCCTGTCAGCTGATTTAAGGCAATTACTTGCTTAAAAGAAAGTTTCAGCAGCTCATTGAGTCTTTTTTTTTTAATTACAACTGAGTCTGGCTTGCTGCTACAGGCAGTGAAAGGTTGATGTTTGGTTTATGGAAACCTTTGTCGCCTCATGAAGCCAGTTTTCTGGATGTGGTTTCAGTCTTCCAGAGCTTTAGAAGCGCAGAAATGCTGCATGAGCAGCACATTTGAAAAACCAGAAGAGCTGTAGGACCAAGTTTGTATGATGGTCCACATCTGGAGACATCTGTGTGACAGATGTATGTGTGTATGCACATTGTGCTTCCCGTGTGAATTCTTCTGGAACTTTTCTGATATGTTCGTGTCTCATTTTGCTACCAGCAGTGAGTCCAGTGCACCTGAACCACCAGTAAAAATCGTATCGCTGTGCTATTGTCACGACTAATGGTTAATACGGAGAGCGTGACCAGAAAACATCTGTGGTCACAGCAAGGGTTTATATCACCTAGCAACCAGGACACACCAACCCAGGATTCAGGATTCAGATTCAGTTTGTTTTTCTTTGGGTTTTGTTTAGTTTTTTTTTAATTAATATACTTTCCTAATGTTTTTGTGGACAGTCATGTGGACCCCTCACACTTCAGTGACAGTTCAGTCGACTGGGTGTTTTCCTGGAAGCAGCTCGCGTGCTGGAGCCTCCAGCTCGAGGCAGATGTCGGCAGCAAACTGCAGATTTTTAACATTCCTGCAGGTTTTTTTTTTCAAACAGCTGCAAATATGTTTCACACTTTGTCAAGGTACTCAAAGTCCTTCCTCCAGTTTCCACATTAGCAAACACCATCAGTTTCTTTTATTTATGAGACCAAACACAGGACGAGCCTTTCCTTTTCAAACATCCGTTTCAGAGAGAAAGACCTTTTTACAAAGACTTTCACACTCGTCCAGATGGTGAAGTTTTTCCTGAAACAACTTAAATGCAGAGAGAAAAGAGCCGCCTTGTGTGAGTGTTAACTGTTGGTGTATCTTACACCAGCTACAGAACAGTTTTTATCCGAGTTGTTACTCCTGTTAGAGGGTTTTTTCCTCTCTGGATACTTGATAAGAGGTGGGAGCTGGCAGAAGCCTTCAGAAACTCCCGCAGGCGTAAACTATTCGTGTCTACAGCTGCAGCTTGAAACTATTTAAGCCAAGCAGCGCTGATAGTGAAAGACCCCATGACACCCTGATAAAGATCATGTTACTGAAACGTTCCAAACCTGACTTTCATGGAGGAAACGGGCATATTTGAGGCAGAAGAGAACATGTTGAGGGTGTGGTTACCTGCAGGGCAGGATGCGGACCACGTCGTTGGCCTTGTAGCCCTCGATGCAGACGGCACAGTTGTCGAAGTCGGCCTCCGTCTCCTGGTCGCCTTTTCTGATGGTGCGAACCTGCAGCTTACTGATGGCCTTCTTCGCCGCGTCGCCAAGACGACGCTGAAGAGAGAACAGGGGGATGGTGCACTTTTATTTAAAAAAAAAAATGAAACACCTGAAGATAAAGGTAAAAATTAAAGCTGGGATCCCTGATAGTGAGTACGTAGATCTCTACCACCTACACCACCTGTGTAACCTGATTTCAGAGTCCATAAATACACACTGACGTAATTATTTGTCATGCTGTGAAAACACTGGATTCAGGTTACATGTAATGAGGTCAATCCCTCCATCCCTTTTTTTTCTGCTCAGTTGGTGTGTGTGTGTTGACGTTTGTACCTGGTTCCTGTCCCTTGCGTTAGCGTAGCGGAACCTCTGGATGTAGTAGAAGACGAGCCAGGCGAGGGAGATGATCATCAGCACGATGAAGGAGATGGACACGAACACCACCGACGTCCTGCTCACGTACTTCTGCAGGTTCCTCGTCCCGATGGTGATCGTCATGGTGACAGTGATGTTGCGCTCTAGCAGCGATACGACCTCGCGGCCTTTTGGCTCGGGGATCATGATGGCGACCACCTCACCTGTACCTGAAGAAGAGCAGGAACACATTGTCCAGGTCTTAAATGTGAGATAAAACCACACAGACTGAAGTCAGCTGAAACGAAAACAAGCTGCTTCAAAACACGTTTAAATGCAGAAAATCAGGAGGTGAAATCAGACTGAACAGAAACACTCAGGATTTAAATATTTCAGTGGCTCCAACCACGAGTAAAACAACGAGCCTGAACAACTCTGTTCGCCTCTTGTCTGCAGCAGACTGAGAAAGTTCAACATTCCCTCTTTCTTTAGCTCTGGTCTGGTCTCCATCAGCTCTCGTGGACAATCTATAACTCAGTGATCTATCATGACTCATTCCTGGCTGAAGACGTTTTAGTGCAACGAGGACATCTAACGCCCCGTTTCCACTAGCGGGTCTGGGTCGGTACGGGATGGTTTGGCTCTGTAAACTCTGATCTATGTTGCGTTTCCACAGCCAGCCGTATCTTTACCTGGCTGGCGGCAAATCAGCTGGATAGTGATACATATGTAGGCTCTGTAATGGTGTGATGTAGTGGCGTGACCACTTTCATTAATTAAATGAAGAATGCAACACAGAAACAGGGCAGAATGGTGGACATCCAGCAGTCTGGGTTCTTTCTTTTTGGTATGTGGCTTTAAACAACATAAAACACCATCATTTTAAACAAGAATCTGTTCCTGCTTTGCTCTTAGTGGCGAGTGTCACAGGAAGTGAAGATTCTTTTAACCAATCAAAAGCCTGCAGCGTATCAAGCTCCACCCTTTTAATTTGGATCAGTAAGGCTGGGACCTCAATGGAAGGGTCCAAACACAAATATGCACAAATAATAGTAAACAAAATTAATTAAATTACATTAAAAGAAATACAATTTTAGGCACAAAACTATAAAAGTCAAAATTTCTAGCTTCAAGCATTTTATCCTTCTTGTTTTTAAATCAGGTCGTGTTTAGTTTCAAAGTATCTGGAGCTTGAACATTTTACATCTTGTTAAGTCAAATGACATCGTTCTGCTGGCCAATAATTATCCTTTTTTTAGGTGTTACATCAAACATTTGGCTCTTTCTGAAAGCTGAGTTTTTGAGGTAAAGCAGGAGAGGAATAAATGTCATGACGTGGCTCTGTGGTGGCCATCTGGTCTGTGGGAAAACAAACTACTTAAGTATGACCAGCTCTGAAAACACCTGGATTAGATTAGCTAAAAGGGTTTGTTTGTTCACGAGTTCTTTCTCCTGCTGATTCTCCGCCACTTTATGATGTTTTTATGTGACCATTCGTGGTCTGTTTGAGTTAAGAAAACTAAATTACAAAGTGGACAGTTAATGAACTAAACCACACAATAAGTGATCATAAGGGGTCATTTCTACCTGAACATTTCGTATTATACTTCCATCCTGAACATCAGACTGTATTTGAGTTTTCAGAGCTTTGGTGAGAATAAGTGAACTTATTAAGCCTGAGTCCTATTCTGTCTCATCAGCTGTGTGATGTCTAAAAGTTGCTCTTCCCCTTGTCTCATATTTCAGCATTGCTTTAGCCGGACGCAAAGCAACAGAAACTCATTTAGGAGTTTAAGGGCTTGCAAAAACAATTCCTAAGCATTCCTTAGATGCTTATCTTAACATTTTAAACAAACACTCACCGGCTTCTTTCGATCTGCTCGGCTGTTCAGCTGCTTAATATCTAGTTCAAAAGTTTAAACTGAGCATCAGATTAAGGAAGAAAGAGGATTTAAATGACTTTGAACGTGGCATGGTTGTTTGGTCTGAGTATCTACTGGGATTTTCACACACAACCATCTCTAGGGTTTACAGAGATGGTCTGAAGAAGAGAAAATATCCAGTGAGCAGCAGTTGTCTGGACCAGAAAGTCTTGTTGATGTCAGAGGACAATGGGTAGACTGGTTGGAGATTATTTTTCTCACCAACACTAGACAATTGAAGATGGAAAAACGTTGCTGGTCTGATGAGTCTCCATTTCAGCTCCACATTCAGATGCTAGGCTCAGAATTTGGTAGAAACATCATGGAAACATGGATCTTCAGGCTGGTGGTGGTGTAATGGTGTGGGGGATGTTTTCTTGGCCCACTTTGGGCTCTTTAGTACCAACATGGCCTGGTTTACCCACCACAGTCTACCTGAGTACTGCTGCTGACCATGTCCATCCCTTTATGACCACAGTGTAGCATCTTCTGATGCAAACCTGGTACTACGTAGATGTACCTAATAAAGTGGCCAATGACAGTACAACCTTGTGATAATAATAAAAAAAAATATATACTTTCACCTCCTCATGTTTAAATTTATCTCTGACAGACTGTATTCAACACAAAAATACCCACGTTGTCACCCTGCTTATTGATCCTGTTATGGCTTGTGCTAAACACATCACCCTATCGCTATGGCGACCAGCTCCTCGCCCACCCACAGGAGACTGCCGTTCTAAAAATATACTCTATACGCTGACATGGTGCATGATGCATGCAGCCGCCTGTTTCAATCCAGAGCAGCATTCAGTTTCAGGACGAAGCCTGAACATAAGATTATATAAGTGACAGTTTGCAGGATTTCTATAATCCTGCAGCAGGTATTACTGCAGCTCTACGTCAGCAGGTCTGACTCCTATAGGGAACACTCTGTTAGTCCAGATTAAATACATACATGTCCCTCAGAATAATTCTTTTGTGTTTAAATGCTTTTAATGTCAAAATATGAAAAAATGCTCATAAACATTTGTGCCTTCCTTTCACACACGTCCCATCGTACGAGAATCCCTGTAATCACAGGTAGGTATGCAAGAATACACTGGAATATTTTTTTACTTTAGCCCTGGATTTCAGAGCGAGGTGACAGAAAGTTGGACAAATGAAGAAGATCTGAGAAAAGCTTTGTCCAGCAGAACATTAAAAACAGCTCAAACTGATAAATGAAGTAAAAGAAATTCTCATATTTCTCCTCATACGTCCTTCCTCTTCTACTTACTTCAACTAAATTCAAATAAAACCTGATTTTTATTTGATGTAAAATATCTATTCCAAACTATTTCTCTTTTAAACATTTTATAGCACTTTCAAACTTATTCCTATCCATTCTGCAAACATTATGTAGCGTATATAGAGCAAGTAAACATTCCTGTCTCTTACTGAGCATTTCTTTCTAAATAACCTGAGTTTAGTCTGAACTCCTCTGACGGGACGTGTCCAGTCTTGTCTTTCATGAAGAAATAAGCCAGAACAGCTTCAGTGATTCAGTGAGATGTCTTAGCATTTTAATTCAGCTCTTTATAGCAACGATCCATCTTCTTTGAGACGCCGTCTAAACAACCACCTCCAGTCATTTTCCATGATTATCTCACCGTTGTTTAACGCAGAAACACATTTTACATACACGTTATTTCAACTCGGTCGTGGAATCTGTGGCATGACAAATGTTTCTGCACAACGCCCATTCGCCTCAGAGACCGCCGCTACTGAGAAAGTTTTCAGACCAAGTTGCAGAAAACAGTGAAAACGTATGGGCTCAATGTAAAGTCACGCACACACATGCAAAGATCATCTATTAGTGACAGACATCGCACTCTAACATAAACCGATATTCATTCCCAGACTACAGCAGCAGGTGTTTCGGACTCTCTCTCTCTGCAAACCACCCGGTTACTGGAGGTAAACAAGCTGAGCGACCACCACAACGGCTGGTGGGGGTGAAAGTGATGGTTTGCAGAGAGAGAGTCTGCAGCACCTGCTACTCGAGTCTTCCATTGAGAATTATCAGTTTATCATGTTCACTTTGAGACACAATCGCACCAATATCATCATTAAAATTGATCTACTCCACTTTAACAACCTTAACAAAATTCACAACCGAACTTCGGTCTCGGACGCAGTTTTGTGCTTTGCATCTGCGGACAGGATGTTTGTAAAAGAATTTCTATTTTCCATAAATACAAATCTGTTTTACAACTATGCAAATCCTTTTCTGCACATTCGCAAACTTGAATTTTTCAGCTAGATTTTATTTGCAGGATGAAAAACTTGATATATAAATACAAACTCTGAAACTATCTGCAAACATTCATTTGCAGTTGCTAAATCTTTCCGACTTTATATTGAGCCCCAAAAACTGTATTCATATA
>JBAFTA010000006.1:4275359-4296092 GCA_036919975.1 Melanotaenia parkinsoni | reverse complement strand
ACAATATACGTATCACGTTATAACGTGATAGTGCTCGAAAATTTATTTTCTTCCATGACAGCAATACGCTTCCGTAAAAAATGGTTTGTTCCACATAATTTAAAAAGACCTGATATTAATAAATCAAATGTTTAACTATACTGTTTATAACCCCTCGTGATGTTTTTGGGGTTTGTTTTTAAAACAAGCAAAAACAAGCTAAACATGAACTGTAAAGGGCCTAATGTAACACATTTTTAGCATTTTGATGTATTATTATTCCAGCTTAGATTGTTAATTTAGACTTAATTTTAAGATTAAACTGTCATGTTTTTTTTATCTTTCTTTTCTTTTCTTTTCTTTTCTTTTCTTTTCTTTTCTTTTCTTTTCTTTTCTTTTCTTTTCTTTTCTTTCTTCTTTTCTGTCCACCACCACTTTCTCTCTTTTTTTTCTTGTTTCCTTCCTCTCTCTTTCATTTTGCTGAGTTTGCAGCAGGTCGGGATGAAGGTGACAGCTCTTTGTCTTCTTCTCAGTAAGTTACTTGCTTTTTGATGTTTTGAGGAATTTTAAATATTGTGTTAAATGGTGTGTGACTGGGTCACTTTGTAACTGTGAGACATCCCTAATTCTGGGACAAAATATCTTTTATCTTTTTGTAATGTCTCCATTCCCTCTCAAAACACTTCAAAGGTGTTATAGCATTGAGGAAACCAAGCAAAGAAAGACTTCAGTAGTTGTTTTATCCCATTCTACTTGCAAATGTTTCGGTATACATTTCTTTTTTCAGAGTTCTCCAGCATTCTCTGTTAGGGACAAGTCAGGACTACAGGCTAGCCTGGTACTCCTGCCATCTTCTTCCTCAGACATGTCATTGTAGTGTATGCAGAATGTGGTTTGTGTTGGTGTCCCAAATAAAGATGGGGTCTTGAATCTGAGTCTGAGTGAAGTGGAAATACAACCTTCACCAATTCAGTTCGGTTCAATTCTTTGCTGTCATTGTCACAATAATGCAGTTATAAATAACAGCGATATATCGTTTGGACATCTTAAAACTGGCATAAAGTTATTGAAAGTGGAAAAAGTTTACACTCTGTAGTACTGCTGTAAGCAGATACCAGTATAAGCAATGCGGACAGATATCAAACACTCACTTAATATGCTAAAGAAAAGTGCAGCGCTCTTCAGAAACTGCTGCAATGCAAAAAAAAAATTTCACAGTTACTGTAATGGAGGAATGTGGTTTGTGTTATGATTGATTAGGGCAGAAAGAGGAAGGGCAAATCATTAAGCCTCACTGCCTGAGGATAGAGGCTGTAGGCCAGTCTGGTGGTTCTGCCTCAGAGGGATTTATATCCTTTCCCAGAGGCAAAGCAGGTTTATTTGTACAGAACATTTCTGTACAGCAGATGGTCTCATAAGTCTTGATGACTCATATGCCATCAGTAGATCAAAAATGTATTTTGGACCAGAATCATTCAGAGCTTTTACATCAGCAGCAACATCACTTATTTGGCACACAGGAAGCCAGTGTAAAGATGTAAGAACTGAAGTGATATTTTCTCTTTTTCTGGTCTTTGTAATTTTGTTGCACTTTTTGTTGCAATGACAAATAAAGTTCTATTCTATTTGTGAGGACAAAAACAGCAGCTTTCTGGAGTAGTTGCAGCTGTTATAGTGATTTTTTTTTTTTTTTAGAAAACTCCACTACAGTAGTCAGGGCTACTAAAGTTTTTCCAAATCATGTTTATTCTAGATATATTATTGTATGGTAAAAGGCCGATTCGGTTACTGATTTAATATGGCTGTTAAAATTGAGTTTAAAGTCCAAAATGACACCAAGATTTCTGGCTTGATCAGTGATTTCAATTTCAGCAACACATCCACGTATTGATTTGACTGACACACACACTTAAACTTTATATGGGACCAGAACATCCTGGATAGGCAATAATATAGAGCAAAGTGTCATCAGCATAATTATGATGAGATAATTAGCTTGTCTCTATGATCTTAGCTAGTAAGAGCATGTAGATGCTGAACAATAGGGGGCCCAAGATGGAGCCTTGGGGAACTCCACAGGTAATCTTTGTTTGAACAGATCTATCATTACTAACTGGTGCAAAGTAGTCTCTGTTTTTCAAGTAGGTTTCAAACCAGTTCAGAACAGGACGAGAGATTCCCACCCAATTTTGCATTCAATCTAATAGGATGTTCTGGTCGGCTGTGTCAAAAGCAGCACTGAGATCTAAAGCCCTGTTTCCACCAATGCGTGCGGTTTGCGGCAGGGTGGGTCAGTGCACGTTTTTTGCCATTTCCACATGCAAAAACTGGGAATGGTAACCTTATATCCGACTCAGCATACACTCAACTGGTTCGTTCATTTCAACTAAAAATGATTGGCTTTGTGTTTCATTTTGTCTGATTTAGTGATTGAATTTGTGGATTCTGACGAAACAACAGGTAAGATTATTAGATTTTTAAATTCAGTAGAGGACAAAATTATTTGTCAAGGTAGAGCATTACTTGTGTTTCATATTTTCCATTTCTTCACCTCTCTTTAGTCTCTGTGACAGTTTTTCCTGAAAGACAGCAATTCTTTAAATATGAGCGTTTCTCTGTGAGCTGTGAGGATGAGGAGGGGAAGGAGGAAGTGGCTGGATGGAAAGTAATGATGAAGATGGAGGGGGAAGAGGTTTGCTTGTTCATATTAAGCTTAAGTCTTTGCTCTTGTCACAGCTGATACTGGAATGAGAGTGTAACCCAAGGTTGTCCTGCAGGTGCGTTCAAGTCAGCCCCCCTACGTCGTCCGCGCTGCGTTTCCCACTTCAGACAGTGGAGTATACTGGTGTGAAACTGGACTTGGAGCAACCAGCAATGATATCAACATCACTGTCACTGGTAGGATTGGCGACATATTTAAACCAAAGTGGTAATGGTTAATTTCAGACAACGCTAAGTGGATTCTCAATTAATCTGAAACATAATCAAAAGAAACATAATTCAAAGATATTCTGTATCTTTACTACCTAAATCACTGTAAACATCCTCGGATTCTTCTGGTTTTGATCAGTCAAATGATCTTGGTCGCCCTCTAGTGGTTGGTTATAGCTAAAACATGAACCTTTCCCCACAGCTGTTGGCCGATATGAGTTGTGGTTTGTTGTTACAAGAGTCATTCAGCAAAATTATAAGTCACTTAAAAGATACCAAATCTAGTAGAAGGGCTTTGATAGCCAAAAAAAAAAGTAATCAGACATATCTCCATTGACTGGTTTTAAGAGAATTAACCTGGTTGCGTAGTCTCTCCAGAGGGTAATATGGATATTTTCCATGGCTTAAAGACAACTACTCCTTGATTCCGCTAAAAGTTGGAGCACCTTTCCTCTGCAAAAAAAAAAAAAAAAAAAGGATAGAGGCTAAATGGTAAAAAAAACTGAAACTGGGTGCAACTTCTCCTTAAAACAGGCAAAACCTCCCAAAGGAAACATATAAATCCTCTTGTAAAGGTTCTTTACTTAAAAAAATGGCAATGCAAACCTGATTAGTTCTTATCCCAACGCTGCCTCATCTATATGGATAGAAATGACCAAATCAGTGAATGAAAATTCCTCAGTCTTGCCACATGGCAAAGACTTGAGTGTGTACCATACAAATGCTATGCTTAGATACCTCACCATCTAAAACAGTGTCATTTGATGTGCTTTCTTATGTGTCTTCCCATTGTTCAGCTGGTCTTGTGATCCTGGAGAGTCCAGTCCATCCCGTGACAGAAGGAGTCAATCTGACTCTGAGCTGCGCATGCAAAGCTGCAGCATCCAAATGCACCCTCCCAGTACATTTCTACAAAGATGGCAAGCTCATCAACAGCAGTTCTACAGGAAACATGACCATCCGCAGTGTTTCCAGATCTGATCAAGGACTCTACAAGTGTAAAATCTCCGGATTAGGAGACTCACCAGAGAGCTGGCTGACTGTCAGAGGTGAAGAGGTTTTTAATTGCTACCCGTGTAGAAGCTTATGTAGAGCTCACACTCTACAGCAGGGATCTCCAACTCCGGAGCCTCTTGGGCCAGTGTCCTGCAGGTTTTATATGTTTCCCTGCTGCATCACACCTGACTCAAATAAATGAGTCATTAAGAAACAAATTGTACAAGAAACATTTGGAGATTAACTAACTTGGAACCAGGTGTATTGCTGCAAGAAAACAACTAAAACCTGCAGAACTCTGGAACCAACTATTGTAACTATTTTAGAAGCTGGGTTATTACTGAATTTTGAATGAATAGTTATTAGTCTGAATTTGGTTAAATACAGCTTTGTTAGTATAACGCCAATTCACAACAAAGTCATTTCAAGTCACTTTTAAAGACTGTAGGGTTTAACCTTATGGAATGCAGAATGGTGAAGTGTACTGAAGTGCACAACCAAAAGGAAAAAAAAACTCCAGTATTGGCAAAGTTCTGTTTTTTACTTACTTTTCCTGTGACATTTACATATTCCTCACATCCCTTACCAAGTACATATAAAGAGTATGGCCACAGCCATTCAGTACCAAACACATGAGTGTATTTACAACTGTGACCATTATAAACATTTAATACAAACTAGCTCTAAACACGACATCATAAAAGACTAAATTACATCCCACCATAACCGTTTACAAAACCCCCAAAACAACTAATACCAATTAAGAAGAACAGAAATTTAACTACTTCTAATAACTAACTACTAATTCAGCACACCAGGCCTTTGTCAGCAACACTAATGGGCGGGCCTCCATCAGAGAGGGAGAATAGAAGCAAACTAAAACGTATACTGAAAACTGAACTAAATCAATGTATTAACTAACTAAATAGGATCCCTAATCTCTAAATAAATGTCATCAGAGTGTATGTAAAAGTTGGAGTACATGAAACTGAGCTCCTACTTAGGTGGTGTCTGCATCTCCCTCGCAAAGACACAGTCTAATTCAATACAGTTAAAACAAATATATATGCATAAAATATAATTGCCTAGCTAAGGAAGCTAAAGGATTACATCAAATCTTGGAAAGCAACTAAATTTGGACTCCCCCCACCTTCCTTTCTGCTGCGTTAAGACATCTGGCTCTTTCTGCACCAATACTGCATCCATATTGGCCCATCACTACAATGAACAGCAACAGTTTAAAGGTATATCTTCTCATTTTAAATTGCTCATAATTAATGATAAGTTTCTTTCTTCTTACAGTGCCACCTGCAGGTCAGGATCCTCCAACGCCACAACTGTCTGTCTCAACACTTGTCCGCCACTTGATGGTTGGAGCTCCTTACTTGATTTCCACGGTTCTTCTGGGACTTATTTATAAAGACAGGAAGAGGGAGAAAAGAGGTGATGTTACTACACTATAACTATTACTGATATCTACTTAGTTTATGTTTATTTTCTCAGATAAATCAAATCTTCCAGCACTGAATTGTTTAAAGAACTCATACATTTAGTGATCCTTGGCAGTCAAGAATAAGAAGAAAATAAAATGGGCATCTGCTTAGCAAAACAGGTCCTGACTGGCCATTTGAGACACTAAAAGCAGTTTCTGTCAAAATGTGCCAGAAATACTATGATGTAGAAACAAAGTTGGTGGTGCACAGGTATTTAAATGCTATTATTAAACAGCAGCTATATTTCATGAAATGAGTTGGTTTCGACCATTGGTGTCAAAAGGAAGCAGGTACTTTATCTTATATAGAAATAGATTATTCTACTGTTTCTGGGGTGTTTCTATTATTTAAGCAAAATGCTACTTTAAAATAGTCTGTTGTTAACTTTTGTTGTATTTGTTTTGCTGTTTGCAGACCAGGACATTCAGGCGAGACATACAAGCAATGAAGTCCTCATGCAGATAATTACATAGATATGATGATGCTCAACATGCTTGTTAACCGTTGGCCCACAGACTAGGAACTACATTTTCTATCTTTTGGTGTCAATCTGTTTGTACCTGTTTGCAATTAAGAAAAAAATTGAATAAATGTTATCAATAATGAATTGGCAGCTCTGACATAATGTGTCTTTCCTTTGAACCAGAATAGAACTTCAGCTTTTCTATGTTTTATGGCAGCTTTAACACATTGGCGCCTGTGGGTTGCTGGTCATTGTGTCTGTGCTCCTTGAAGTGAATGAACAGGAAGTGTGGGGGTGTGAGGTATTACATGTAAGCGTCTAAGGTCACATATAGGTCACTTATACGCCTGTTTCTGTGTCTTTGTGCTAAAATTAATTTTATCTGAAATTCAGTCATTGTTGCCTTAGTCGCATACATTGTTTATAACAGCAATCATTTACCATCAAAGATGATAAAGAATCATTAATCGCATAAATCTGCAAGGCCTCAATATAAAGCCATAAGTGTTAAAGCAATATACATAACACTTAAAAGTCAGCAGAAGCAATGCAACACCTTCTACTGTTTCCTCTAACTCAGTCAGGAGGTTGAAGTTCTGGTAAGCAACCCTCCGGTTTAACAGGAAGCTACCTTATGTTTAGAAGAAACCCTGATGGTCTTTTATGCCACCCATATCTCACTTCTATGACTGAAAAGACACAAAGACGTGGTTTTAAATTGTGTTGAAATCTAAATTATTATTATCATTAGGTGTTTCTAATTAGTTTTAGTAGAATTTATGCTACAAACATCTAATCTACTATACATAGCAAAGAAATGAAAAGTATACTACTAAGGTATTTGTAGTTTTAAGTGGTATTGTGTATGTTTTTGCAAGATTTAAACTGGTGCAACTGGATCATATATTGGAAAACAGATAGAAGAATAGCAGTTATTTTCTACAGACAGCATCCCAGTGATCTTTAGTGGTCTGAAACAATGCAGCCACTCTTAGGTGGTTTAATTTAACTAAGAAATATAAGTTTGAATAAATAAAATCTGCATCTGTTTTCCGTTTTGTTTTCATTTTAGATGTACAGCCTCTTGGTTAACACTTTGTTTTCAAACATGCATTTAAGTATATTGACTTGGTTTGGACAGTGATAACTTGTAATTGTAATTCTAATAATAATAATAAAGTTACACTGGATTTGACTGCAGAAACATTAGTATGAACAATGTACTAATTTCTTTATGACCAGTTGTTTGTCTGTGTTTATTCTACCAAAATTAAGATACAATTTCTATGACATACAAAGCAAAATGAAATAAAGCCGTAATATGAAAATGTGGTTTTAATGCATCTAAATATCATCACTTTGTCCATCAAGGTAAGTCTAGTATAATTTTAGCCTTTTTCCAACTTTCTCAGATCAAAATAAAGGGTAAAGTAGACACTTTGGGACCTGCCATTACTTGTACAGACATGTTTTATAGCCTGTGGTGCAAATAAGGGATAGAAGTGCAGTTACATAAATTTCCAGCCCTCGGGTTGTTCTGTGTGTTTTTTTTTTTTTTTTAACTGCTTGAAACCATAGAAACTCTATCACAAGCTCCATAGTGATATCTTAATCCTTTGTTATTTATTTGCTGTTGTTTGTATTAAATTTGTTTGGCCATCTATTACTTTTTCTCTTTGATCAATCTAATAACTTAAATCGGTTTTGTAAATTACTAAAGGAAAGTTTTTCTACACTGTGAGCGCCTCACCGGGAATATCACCGCCCTTGCGGTACGCAAAGGCGTACCTACCGAACAAACCCTGTTGGGGAAGAAGAGGAGGAAAAACACTTCCGGATGTGTTTGACTTTTTCTTACTTTGTTTTCATGGCAACTTTTTAATCAGCGTCTGATTCAAAGTTTAACTTCCAAACATGAGGAGTTGACGGCAAGAATAAAAGCGGAAGAAGAAGTGAAAGAAGAAGAAAGAGGAGAAAAGGAGGAGTTAGTTTGACAGCGGTGAAGGTAACTGAACTGTGGTTACTGCTCGCTGTTTTCCTGTTTGTTTTTAGCCGTTTAAACTTCTTTAACGCCATCTAAATCCACCCTGATAACGTTTAATTAGTTTTTAATGGTAAAAACGGGGGGTTTACAAACATAGAAACTCCATTTCCTCCCTTTCGCATGTGTCAAAGTAGTTGGATAGGTATTTCACTGACTTCAATGCAAAACCCGATGTATGAAACACACCCATAAAACCTCACAGGTAATGTCACACAAGTTGTCTTCACTTCCAAACTAAAAAAACTAAAAATAGTACAACTTTTTAACACCAAAAAAAGTTTTAATAATTAGATTTAGTCGTCAATATAAAGTTATTTGAATTATTTAAAGATGCATTTATATAAATTACAGCTATTTTATTTAGTTTTATTTCATACTAGAATGTTTATACGCATATCCTCGAATGTTTTTAATTCATATATATATATATATAAAAAATCATTAAAAAAAACATATTGCAGCTAGAGCAATCACCCCACAGCAATGCTGAGTTTACTGACCTAGTTTTGTAAGGAAGTCTCTTACATCTAAGCAGAAGTACAGGTAAGTCCATTTAATAGGAAATAATAGTATTTTTGTTGTGATGTGGATGATTTTTAAAATTAATATAAACATAACTGAGGCATTTTATGACATGGTTACATAATAACTTGTAGATTTAATGTCTGAGTAGTTGATATGGGTGTTTTCTGGGTTGGGACTATAGGAGGCCTACAGTAAGGTCACCTTTTTCAGTTTTATTGTCCTTTGAATAAATTAGATGATGCAAATGCACTTTGCACTTAACTTTATAGCCACAGACATGAATTCCAGCACCATCACATCCACAAAAGCATTTTGTAATGCAACAAAACACCAGGGTTTGTTGTCTGCCAGTGACTCAGGCTTCAATAACTATAAACATGGCTGTGTTTATGGTTAGTTATAATTCCACCTTCTGCCTCCATCATTATAGTTGTCACAGTGTCAGTTTGTAAATGGTATGAATGGTGTTTTCCAGGTGGCAAGGTGTATTTAAAGTTGTTAACTTCATTCATTTAGAAAGAATGTAAACTATTTGTGGGATTGGAGCACTAATGCTATGTGTGTTATCGGCCACTAGAGGGCGATAGATGGCAGCAGAAGGAGTGTACAGTCAGAAAAAAAAGCCAGATTGAAATGAAAAGAAATGTGTAAAAGTCTTTGACTTGGTTGTAATCTTGCAGATTTGTCTCAGGCAGTACTTTTTACATCCATTAAAACTGTCTTGATGGAAATAAGATTCCTTAAAGCTTTTGTTTTCAGAGTGAACTGATTGTTTTCTTTTCTGTACAGACGAGAAGGAGGATGATGGAGGAAACGGAGCAGGGAGATGTTAGTGTGACATCCACCATTACAGAAGAAGAGTCTCCTCAGAAGGTGAGACACCATGAAAACCTTCGTCTGCTTACCATTTCTAATGTCTCTTAACTTCTGTGGCTCCTCTCAAAGGTTACAGTTTCTGGCTTTAAAGGAGCACTGCAGCAGCCTGTTATGAAGATCAGCATCATCACCTTTACTCACTAGGTTCCTTTCAACACTATCACTCAAAAACTTAAGCAAATTATTATTTAGATTTGAAATATATTAACATCTACCACCAACAATCACCCTGATGTCTTAAATAAACTTTAACCGAAGCTCCTCGCTATGACCTGAAACGTGCATGTGCTTGATTTTGTTAGTTCCCTACACATATTCCACGTGCCTTACAACTGGTCACATAAGAGAAGGAGCCGCTCCTACAATGTTATCCGCAACATACACACCAACACAAGCAGAATGGAGGGATGAACGGTGACAGTAAGTGGATGAAACGTGTTTGATAAGATGGTTATTGTTGTGGTTGGTTATGAGTGGAGGAATGTGACGCACCTGTGTGAAGAAAGAGGGAATGCTGGTACCGGGTTGGACCACCTTTACCTTCAGAACTGCCTCCATTCTTGGTGTGAAAGATTCAGCAAGGTGTTGGAAACATGCCTCAGAGATTTTTCTCCATATTGACATGATGACATCACACAGCTGCTGCACTGAGCTTTGTGACGTAGTGCATTATTCTGCAGGAAGTAGCATCAGAAGATGCTACACTGTGGTCATAAAGGGATGACATGGTCAGCAGCAATACTCAGGAAGGCTGTGGAGGTTAAACCAGGCCACGTTGGGACTAAGGGGGCCAAAGTCAGTCACCCTCAAGATGGATAATAACATAATTTTTTCTTTTACTTTTGATATGATGCCTTTAATTTATGTTACTTTTCATCGATACAGATACTTTTTGTCCCTTAAAGGAAAATCATGATTGTACAGAGTGCATTAATATTGTTATTGCAAGGGCAATATGATTAAAACTCATCAACATACATAATTAAAAGAAATAAAATAATAAAATATGTCGATATGTAGATTAAATAAAAAAAACAAGAAAAAGAAATCCTTTTAAAATTATGATAAAAATAATAACAAAACCTAATTAAATTTCTTAAGTAAAAAAAATAAAACATAGTGCTCAAGTACCTGCTTTAGACTAGTAAAATATTAAACAGCATCATCATCATCATCCGATAGCCGACCATCATCATGTGACATGGAAGGAAAACGCTGGAGTTGTTTTTAGGATGTAATTTTAATTACCTTAAAATCTTAGAAATTAAAACAAATTGCATGTTTTCTATAAGAACCGTGGTATCACAATATTTTAAAAAGTATTGAATGTAGTATTTTGACTAGCAAATATCAAATACTGGCAAAGTATTGATACTCCCATCCCTAACTCAGACCAATCACAACCATTCAACGTTCAGTCACTTAAATCTTCCTCGTTTCGATGCTCAGTTTGGACTGCATACAGCCGCCACCATGTCTACGTGACTACATGATTTATTTATGTTAATAAGCATTGAACAGATGGATCTAATTAAGTGGTCGGTGAGTGTATATTTATTTTTCCTCAAAAGTCATGATCTTTTCCTAAATGTTCAAACTAAAATGGGTACATTAAGACATCATTTTCTTCTCATCCAGAAAAACTACGTCTATTTTTTAATTTTTAATTAAATTTTTCTTTTCCAAAACACTGTGAAAGTTCTGGCCCAGCATGAAAACAAGCGGGAGCTCGTGTCTTGCTGCTAAATGAACAGATGGTGGAAGCAGTGAGGCATCGGATTGAACTGGGAAGAGGAAGGCTAAACGTGATGAGGACCAGTGCTGCAGCCCAGGAAGCTGCAATAGGAACTCTGAGCTGAACTATGAGTTTATAAAATTCTCTTTATTTATAATAGTCTCAGTTCATAACCAAAGTTGTTTCAGGGGAGTTTTCAGAGAAACTGAACAGTTTCCATTGAAATAAAGTATTCAAATGATGTCAAGTTCAGCTGCTGGTCTAAACAGTAGGATTTGCTCATTGATGCTTTTTTTTTTTTTTTTTTTTTTTTTTTCCCCCCTTTTTCTTTTTTCTTTCTTTTTCAAATTCCCTTTCCTTTCGTTGCATTGGTTTTTTTTTTTCTTTTTTTTTTTTTCCTTTAAATTATTTTATTGTATTTTTTCTTTTTGTTTGTTTTGTTTTCTTATTGTTATAAATCTAAGCAAACATCTTAAATTGACACAAATCTGTAATTGTCGAAACAATGTTATTATCCACAGTGAATAAAATGAGCCACAAATGTAGAATAAATCCAGTCTTTCCCGTAGATTTTCTCTTAGGGCTCATTGCAGGGATCAGGGACGTCACACTCCAGCCTCTCTAACCTTTGGAAATGTCAAACGTGGATGCTGCGAGGCTTGCTTTACGTCAGTATGTGCTTCTCTGTCTCTTCACCGGGACGTTACACATCAGCCGGCTTCCTTCGGTGTCCTTTCCATTCACTCCTCCTAAGGTGTGAGTTTGTATGTCGACCACTGTGAGGAGACATAGGAGTTTTAGGCTTTGGGAGTGCGGACTTTCCTGTTGTAGCAGAGGGTTGTTTGAGGGTTCGGACCTGGTTTTAGGGTCTGGGTCGGAATACGGTGTGAGGGATTGCTTGAAGGTCCTCACAAAGATGCGAGTACACTTGTGTGTGTCGTTACATCTCATATCTGTCAGACTATTTCCTCTCCTGATTGTTTCGGAGAACTCTGACCTCTTTTGCTTCCCACCAATCACAGCATGGAGACATTGTCTCCATGGCAACCTCACAACCTTTTGATCTGGTAATTGGTTGGCCACTGTAAGCTCCGGTTCCCACGGCGGTCCAGCATGTTGTCGCTGTGACTTCTGACCTTTTTACTCTTGGGTGCTGATGAGGTTAATGCTGCTTTCAAGAACTACTGGAATTTTGAGCTTTTACAAGGAAAGGATTCATCTTTTTTTATCTACATTGTTTTTTTTTTTTTGTTGTTTGTTTGTTTTTTTTTTAAATGTATATACCTGCTTTTTTAAGGCCTTTTGATTAGTTTAATTTAAGTAAAAACACAGAACTGAGATAAAAAAAAATCTTGTTTTTCCTATTATCTTTTTTTTTTTTTCATAGAAATTTCTTCTTCTTCTTCTTCTAATCACATGGTCCTTGTGTCCATATCCTTCTATTCTTTCTCTGTTTTTTCTCTCTTTTTTTAAATAATGTATATACCAGTCTTTGATGTCTTGTTTTCTTTTGTATTTGTACATTTGTACACTATCCTTAAAAAAGCAAGAAAAAAACATAAAAAAAAAAGAAGCTGATGGCCATTAATTCTTGTCTTGAAAGTTCAAGCTCATTAAGCCACTTGGATTGACTTTGACATGAACACACTGTCTGACTGAGGCTAATATTTCTTTACCCACAATGCTGCTCTTTACAGGAAACAAACAGCGAGTCCAACCAAAGCGACAATGAGGTTTCCGCTTGTCCAGCTGAGCCTATGTCAGAGGTCTCCATGGAAACGGAGGACAGTAAAGGTAAAGCAGTGATGAATTAGAGGCTGAACTTGAAGCACATTTACTGTGAAGATTTACCAAAAAAGTGGATCTTGGAGCTGTCACTGTACGAATGATTTTCTCACTCAGATTGATCCTCCAGTTTTACCTCAACATTTTATGACATTAAGTGGAACCCGGAACAACTTCCTACTTGAACTATAACAAAAATATTTCTTAGTGAGAAGGTTCAGATTTCTTTAACCCTCACACGTCAGTATTGAATATCTGAATGTAAACATTTTCCAGAAAATCCAGTTGAGTTTTGGCAAACATTTCAATGTAAAACCAGCTTGTGAGTATTTTCTAGATGGAGGGAGGAGGGCAGATGTATGATGAGGATGCAGGAGAGGAGTTCAAAAAGGTGAAGAAGTGAGTGCAGGCGGGGTGGAGTGAGAGGAGATAAATGTCAGGAGGGATTTGCCGCATCGTGGATGATTGAAAAGGGTTACTAGAAGCTAAAGAGAACAGCTCTGTTACATGGGTTTGAAACTGTGTCATCAGTAAAAAGAAAGGAGGTAGCAGTATCACAGACATGGCTCAGGTAGAAGTTTTGGGATTAAAAATAAAGGGATTGGTGTCTTAATTCATATTAGCACTGACCTCTGACCTCCAGAGCTCCCAGTGACACCACAGGGTGGACCTGTGGTCATTCAAGGCAACAACAAGAACCCGGCTAGCGAGAAGCTGGAGAGAGTCCGCAAGTGGAGCATCACTAAATATAAAGTGGGTGGGGACGGACCAGTCTGTTTCTGTTCAAATTACAGATGTATGATCAATAATTATCATGCTGATTAGCAGTAATGTGTAATGTTCCCCTCCCCCATCCACACAGTGCACCAGGCAGGCTCTGTCTGAAAAGCTTGGCCGTGGATCCCGTACGGTGGATCTGGACCTGGAGCCACGCCTCGACCTGCTCAAAGATGACCGACAGCGCTACGATCACATGACCAAGCTGGCTCAGACACTGTCCAATCAGCTCGCTCAGTTCGCCGTCACCCAGAAGACTCTGGGGGAGGTTTTTACCGAGCTCAGCGTGAAGACGCCAACGCTCTACGTAAGTCTAGAAAATGTCATTTATCTGAAGTGGTGAGAAGCTACTGCTCTGCCTCTACAAGATGCTCTGATGAAGTCATTCAGTTCAATTTAACTTTATTTATATAGATAAATCCATGACAAAGTCATTTAAAGACACTTTTACATCACAGGCCATAGTTCACAGTCCAGACAGGAAAAGAAATGGGAACAGAGCAAGAAATAAGACAAGAGTCAACATCAGACTGACTTTTACTGACTAGATATCCAGTTGCTAGCATGTGACACAATGTGTAAAATTTCTTTATTCTTCTTTATTAATCCCACCTGGGAAATTCTTTCTCTCCATTTAACCCATCCTAGTTGCTAGGATCAGTGGGTTGCCAGGCTAGATTCCAGCCTTGCTCAGGGACCTTTACCTTAGTTGCCAGCCCGGGGACTTGAACCCAGGTTCTCCAGACCCAAGCCCACCACTGTAACCACAAGGCTACCACTGCCAAAGTGAAGCTTGGCTATAACAGGATGTTCATGGCTGGAATTCAAAGTTGTGAAGTGGTTTCTCATCCTAAGGACGCTGCAGGGCAACGAATTAATAAATGTCACTGTGCCATCAAAACCTGTCAGAAACACATATTTTTGTAGCCCGAAGGTTTCATGATGCTAATGTAAGATCCAATAGAGCTTGGTCGCTAAGAATTTTAAATTCTGTCCTGAATTTAACAGGAAGCAACAAAAGGAGAAGCTAAAATTAGATAAACATGATCTCTGCTGCTAGTTTTCATCAGAGCTCTGGCTGCTGCACTTTTCAAGTTATTAGACAGCCTAATAATATGCAAATGCAATAGACCAGTCTGGAAGTAACAAATGCATGGACTTGATTTTTCTGCTCCAGGAGACAATATGAGTGTCAGAAATCCCAGGTTCTAGTCTGGGTTCTTGTTTTTGTCTGTAATACTGACATCAGGTGGAGTTCGGTCTGAATGCAGAGGCTCAGAGGTTCCTGTCAAAGAGTGGCGAGACCCTGACGGCCGCCATCAACTCCTTCACATCCGACATGAACACTCTGGTGAACAAAACCATTGAGGACACCATGATCAATGCCAAACAGTACGAGGCAGCCAGGTGGGTGGAACACACTTCCTCTTTGCTCCTCCATCTTTCATTTGCTCCCAATTACACTGTTCAAGAGCACAAATAACTCTGTGAACTATTCATTTGTACATCTACGGGATCATGGACCTCATACCTATTTATTTATTCAATCTAAATAATGTATATAATTAATTAGTTTGTTTTTTTGTTGTTTCCCTCCCTGAGTTGCACTGTAAATAAAGTGGTTTTCCAACTTCCAGCAGTCTACAACTTTGTGATATTTATTAAGCCTCCTTTTAGCAGCCATGGAAACCGCTGTTAGTTTTGTGATCTGTCTTGTAATATTTTCTTCTTCCGAGGAATTATTGCAGAAAAAGGACTGATATTCAAATACTTGACTGGCTCAGGGGAAAATATTTGTTTACCCTTTGAACCTAGTTTTTATTATTTTTTTAATGGTATTTCCATAATTAAATTCTTGAGATGTATAAATATCAGTGTATGTGTTACTGGTAAAGAATAAATGAAGATGGCACATTAAATGGAAAAAAGTTTCATGCTCACCTGAAAAAAACAAAAAATATCCCTTCCAGGATGAAAAGAAAAGAATATCTCTCTGGTCTCAGGTCTTCAAAATGACCCAATAGGGAGATCTCAGGTTTTAAAATGTGAAGCCATCGAAGATGTGGATGACTTTTACCCTGTCTTCCAGGATCGAGTACGATGCGTACCGAGTCGACCTGGAGGAGCTGAACTTAGGACCTCGAGATCCCACCACCCTGCCTAAACTAGAGGGGGCCCAGAAAAACTTCCAGGGCCAAAGAGAGAAATATCAGAAAGTCCGAGACGACCTGTCCGTCAAAATGAAGCTTCTGGAGGAGAACAGGGTGAGAAAGGAGAAAGTTTTAGGAAACAACAACTGATGTCACATTATTAATCTTCATCTATGTATAAGGATCATCAAAGCTGTAAATTTAGAAACAAGTTAGTAAACTTAATATTCTCTCTGCAGGTGAAAGTCCTTCATCATCAGTTATGGCTGTTCCATGGCGCTGTTGCTGCTCACTGTTTGTCATGTCATGGCTTCCTGGAGCAGAACATGCTTCAAGCTGCCAAACACCTCAACAATGCCAGCGTGGACGCCCCCTCCTTTCTGGAGGAGAGTTGACACAAAAAGCATCAATCAAGACTCAAAGTGTACCAAAGTGGCAGACATCGAGTGAAAACAGGTTGGACGGCTGTGAGACTTGTGTTTATGGGTGCATAATTAATTCATATCCGACTGGAATTTAATTTAGAATGTTTCCGATGGATTTCTTGCTTCTGGAAAGGTCTGGAAAATGGGTGAATGTTTGCAAAGGAAACAGGGGACTTAGAGGAAAAGTAGTTTGTTTTGGATATTGAATGGAATTTATGGGGTCAACTCTTGTTTGTGAAGACCAAAGAAAGGTCTCAGAATTGGTTGTTGAACTGCACGAAAGGTTATTCTAAAATTACATTCACAGTTTCGGTAATTATCTTTTTAAACCATACATATATTTACGGACACAACACACAAACCTACAGCAGACACCCCCTCTGGTTTCCTCTCTGTCTCAGTGTGTTGGGAAGTAAATCCGTCTGATCCTTTGTGGAGCACTAAGCCTCTCTTTGAACTTCAAGAATCTGCAGCCACTGCAGTCAGAAACTCAGAGACTAAAAGTGCCTTAACACCAATGCTGGAAAACAACTTCAGAGTTGATAAGTACTGTTATAATTCCCTTCTCAGCACCCCAACCCAATGAAACACATTCATTTCTCATTGCACCTTTTCTATGTCTTTTTGCATAAGCAAAGAAAATATTTTAGCATTGTCCATCATATTTGCCATTTCCAGTACCGAGGCACCAAATATCAAATATATGCTCTTTAATATTTTGAACGCTAACTAATTTCTCAAAGGGATTTGGATTTTGTCATGTTTGTGAATATATTTCCATTAATTATATATATTATATAATAAAACCTTGAAATATGATAGCTAAATGTTGGATAAAAATTTGTTCTTTGGGGAAATATTCAGTTTCAGTTGAACATGCAAGCAGCAGGTTTAACATCGGGATCTCTTGTCTTATCAGTCTCAGGTCCATTTCCTTCTTGCTTTGCATCACAAGCAACTGCTAAAAGACCACTAGTTGGGATCAAACCAAAATAAATGTTTTGTTTTTGTTTTTTGTTGATCAAATGTTGGTATTTGTCTGTGTTCTAGTTGCCAAACGTTTAAAGTTTATTTCCAACCTGTTGGAGACAAATATTTAGTTTCAGTAGCATTCGTCATGTTAAAACCAAAGTTATCCCTGTATGCTGATGATGGCGTCTTGTTTGTTGGTAAAGTCGGGTTGTTTGTAGCCATTCTTTCATGCAGTAATTTCTCATTTAGAGGCTGTGTTTGCTTACTTTGCCAAATACATGTGTTTTTTTTTTAATGACCATTGGTCTGGTTGACTCCTGGTCATCTTCTTGTATTCTTCTTCACTGTATGGACTAATGATTTGCTTCTAACCAAAACTTGTTGCCTCTTTTGTTGCTATATTTTGCTAATATTATATTAGAACTGAGTGTATTTTTACATTTTTGCGAGAAGATTAAGTCTTAGTCCTACACCAATAACTGCATGTTAAAAAATAAAAACGGATGTTGTTAAAACAATGAAAAACCTGTTTGTTGCTCTTGTTGGGTTGATTGTCATTGAACTTTAGGGGAAGATTTCATCAGAAAATAAAGTTGTCACCTTACTTCGATGATGTTACTTTGATAATGAAGAAAAATTAGTTTTAGACTGTATTTTTACAAGTTAATCAGCTTCCGAAACTTAGTCTTTTTTTCTTAAACCCTCACAGATACAGAAACACTAACTTGAATTAAGACCTGTCCATTTATGGCAGAGGATGATTTCTGTATAATGTAACTCACTCCAGTTAATACGCATGAGTTGCATTTAAATACTATTTTCTGAAATAAGTTTTTTTGTGATAGGAGGCTTTTAAATTACAATATTTAAAAAAATAAATAAATTTATTGATAATTCGACAGGTTACATTATTTTAATTTAAGCCATTCCTAATCCAACGTGTTAGTATTATTTGTTTTGCATGCTAGAAAAAATGGTTTGGACTAAAGGAGACATTTAGCTTGGTTGAAAATCCTAAATAATTCTTTTATTTTCATTTTACTAAGCTGCTGTCTCAGTGGACAAATAACAGATGAAATAAAAAGGGCTCATTTTAAATGGTTAAAAGAGGGGTTTAACAGTGTTTTTTGTGTTTTCTCAGCTTTAAATATTTTCTAAGATGTTTATTACAGCGAATCCTCAAAAAACTCTTGTTGACATGTGTGAATGTGTTTTTTCTGTGTGTAAGTTTACCTAAAAACTACAACTATGCAATCAGTGATTGGATGTATTTATGCTAAAAATTTTCTTGCATTTATAAATTATGTGGCATTAAAGAGAAATTTCACTGAATGAGGGGAAAAAAACAGTCAGCACAACTCAAACTTTAATTAGAACTGTCCCCTTTTGCAAAAATAAACACACTGTTCTCATATGTATTCAAAGGTAATTACATTGTCCGTAGCAGTAGTCTTCACCGCCTTACATATGTTAAATCCATCCAGTGTGCTGCCTTCCTGTCACCTTCTAAATATACAGAATATACATGAGTCTGTAATGCAGTAAGACTGCTAGATAAATATATGGCCAGCAATTTACATTCATTTGTGGTTAGAACAATGATCTTACTTTAGTCATCTTGATGTTCCTGTATGATGTCATGCAGTTTCACTATGTGTAACTTGAATCTTTATATTGTGGTTCCAGTTCAAACGATACCTATATTTCATTGCATGTAAATCCTGCTATCTTGACAGTAATGACAGTTTTATGCAATTTTGGCAAAGCATGCAGTCAGCTGATCTCGAACACTTGACAACTTTTACGTGATGCCCTCACTCCTAAGCAGAGAGGATAGAGTTTGTGGATTTGTTGCTGCTCAAGGAGTAAAATTACAAATATATTCAAATGTAATTGAGTGTTTCAGATTTTCTCTGGGAGCAGCAGGTTAACAGATGATGCATCATCTTCCTCTGATCTGCTAAAATTCTTGGTTAGTTAACATTATCTCATTTCTTCTTGTAAGACTAAGGGTTGACATTTAGTCATTCATTTGATACTAAAAGAAGACAAACACGTACACAAATACAATCATTTTAATCATGTTTGAGTGTATGTTTTGTTGCATGTAATACATCTTGAGCTTGCCAAATAAACCAGTTTTAATCCAGCATGTGTCTGACAGTGAATTTCTGGTAAATGTGATTTTTAATAATTTGAGTCCTCACTGAGCTGAAGCACTGTCATCTAAGGTTTTACTGATTTTAGTTTCATGTTTGTGTGTGTACAGTTTTCTTCCCAGTTGATTTTATAGGTGCTTTCCACAGACACAATGTGTGGTTTTCACCTGTGTTTCCACCACAATTTTCCCTTTCTGATTGAATAAGTGAGATTAAATAAGATAATAAGCCTTTATCATTGTCCAGACGATAATGATAATAAAAACAAAACCATTTAATGTCAGTTAGCTGTTTTTAGCAGTACATGAGCCTGAGTTTATCCCTCAGATGGATAGCTTACCATTAACAACTGAAACTATAACTTTTTTGTGTTTCACAAGTAAACAGGATTAATTGATCATTAGAACAAATTCATAAGCTTGGGATTAAAGGGAATTTCTGTAATCTAACAGAATTGAGTAAATGCATTATAAGGAAACTCTAAAGGCCAAACCAGATTTACAAGTTTAACACATTAAATACGTGGATTGTTACTTCGTTGTATTTCTTCAGTCATTTTCCAGGTACAATTACAATACCAGCTAACAGCGGAGTGGATTAGCATGCAGTGTAGTCCTTCTCTCTTTATGCAGGACGATTTAATAACAGCACTCTGGTCTGTTTGTGGTTCTGTTGCCCCAACTGCTTTAAAAGAGACAATTATTCACTGGTCAACAGCAGGACAAAAGCTGGATTCTACTGTTTTGTCAGTGTGAGACTGATTTGTACTCTTGCGTCCATGCTCAATTTCCCAAACATTTCCATTACAGAAGTTTCACACAACAGAAACTCAGTCTTTGTCTTTTAGATGAGGGCGTTAACAATTAGGTTTATACTCCCAACTGTAGAGGTGGTGGTATAGAGCAGTGGTTCTCAAACTTTGTTCAGTAATTACTCACCCAAGTACCCCCTAAACCAGAGGTGTCAATTTACATTTTAGTTCAGGTGCCACATGCAGCACAGTCTGATCCGAAGTGAGTGGCAAGAATAAAATAACAGCATAATAACCTATAAATAATGAAAACAAACAGTTTTCTCTTTGTTTTAGTAAAAAAAAAGTACAAGTACATTATCAAGATGTTTACCTTTAATGAACTAGCCCTTTAGAACAACATGAAATTTCTGGAAAATAAGTGAAGTTTCAAGCATATTTTACAATAGTTAAACATTTTTCTATCACATGTGAATTACAACATATAATCATATTAGAACATATATAGAAATCTATTAAATATTTCACATCTTAATTTAAAATCTATTTATATAATTGAGCAATTGTATATATTTCTTGAACAGATTTTATCATTTCATATATATTAAATATACTCTCTCTCTCTCTCTTTCTCTCTCTCTCTTTCTCTCTCTCTCTCTCTCTCTCTATATA
>JBAFTA010000006.1:4249607-4266485 GCA_036919975.1 Melanotaenia parkinsoni | reverse complement strand
TATTATTATTATTATTATTATTATTATTATTATTATTATTATTATTATTATTATTATTATTATTATTATTATTGTTGATTGTATCAAATTATTATTATTTTTAACCTAAAAAGTTATTGGCACCATAGAGAAATGTACAGCTTAATTCACATCCAGTGGAGGTTTGAGTCCTTCCTTGTCTCCTAAAGTCTATTAATAACCTGTCACTCCACATGAGTCATCATCTGAGACACGAATGTGTATTTGAGTCAGGTTTTGTTGTCTGATAAGTTTATGATTTGTATACTGTGTGTATATATGTGCGTGTGTCCTCTCTTGTGTGACAAAGAATAGGTCATATGAATTTGTAGTGTAAATATTTGTCAGTTTCTTAAACAGGTTTTCAGTGACTTGCATATTTGTGAGTGTGTACAGTGTGTACCTCTGCTCCACATAAGGCAGAAGCGTTGCAGAGTTGATGCGGAGCAGCTGGTCTGCAGCTTCGCGGCTGATCACAGTAAATCTAGTCAATCAAAATGCTTCCACCAGGTGCGCCGCGCAGTATTTGTGAAGCGTTGCTGCAGCGTTGTGATGCTCTGCTTCCTCAAAAATACTGTTCTATTTTTTAAGCTTGACGCTTGTAAACCATGTCAGTCTTGAGCAAAACAATGACACAAAGCTCAGATCATCTCCAACTGCTTTCTTGAACATGACACTGAGTTCACTTTTGGATGTGGTGGAACGGGAGATTCTCATCATGGGTGCAGCCTAAAAACCTGCAGCAACTGTGTGATGCTGTCAAGTCAATATGGAGCAAAATCTCTGAGGAAGGTTTCCATCACCTTGTTCAATATATCACACCAAGAATTAGGGCAGTTCTGAAAGAAAACAAGGGTCCAACTCGGTACTAGCAAGGTGGACCTGATGAAGTAGCTGGTGAATGCATATTTAAGTGAATTTAATAGAAAATATGCATGGTAATAGGTGGTAATTTGGCTAGATTAGTTAATCTGAATCCTCCTGCTAGATCTGGTGCATTTTCCTTGATACATCCACTAAAAACTTCATCACTTTATTCAGAACAGGGTGAGTACTGGGTCAGGCCTGCCATTCCTCTGAGACTCGACTCACTGTTGATTCATCACTCTGTCACCTGCAGGAGGATTTTTTACACACTGAGACGGCGACTTTGGACTCTCCTCCCCTAACATTTGAAGTTAATTTTTATCTTTATCTACAGTATTTGTATCATCCAGCTCTGTTATTGTTTACCAACACAACATATCTGAACTCTGATGTAACCGAAGTTGTTAGTGGAAAATCATTGGAGAAAGAGGAGGATGGATGAAAGCCAGTTACTCATTTACTCTGTGTGTGATTCTCCGCCATCAGTATTGAGGTCAGAGTCGATGCTGCAAGAATGTGGAGCAAAAGATGGATTCATGGAGCGATCATAACTGGGTCGACTGAGAAGATTGTTGGGTGCTTGGTGTGAATTAGGCTTTTTGTTTTCTGAACGAGTGCGCTTCACTTTCACAGTAGATTTCCCAGCATTCATGTAGAGCTGAGGCCTCTTGTTCCAGCAGCAGCCGCTCCCTCCGATTTATCGTCAGATGGATGGACAGAAAATTCATATTCCCCTGAGGATGACTCCTGAGTCTCTCCAGAGCTACCATGAGACTCACAGCTGTAGCTGTGGGTGAAACTATAGTAACCACCTGTTGCAGGACTCTGGTCATTATATTTTTATTACTGGTCAGTATTTGTGTTATTAATTTTATCCAGCATCTACAGTCTTTTGGATATTTGTTGTGATATTTGTTGTAGTCTCTTTGTGGTCTTCATACTGCCTTTGTTTTGGTCACTTTTGCCACCTTGTAGTTCTGTGGTTGTTTGTAGTTTTTCTGCATCGCTGACTCAGTCAACCCCTCAAAGTTGTTGTCCAATCAGAAGTATTTATCTGAACCAGAGTTTGGTCCCGGTCTATTTTTACACTCCTGGTCATGTTATTGGATGATTCCATGATCCCTCCAGTTTACGTTGGCCCCTCGGCCCTCCCTGAAAACGATGAGAGAAAACCATGTAAATCTTTTCTTTGCTGGGCTTTGAAAGGAGGAAGGATGAAAGGAAACAATATGAACAGAGAGCGAAATCACACACACACACACACACACACACACACACACACACACAGTGACCTAATTTTTGCTCTCTGCCAAGTAAACACACTGTCATTGTTTGTAACCGGTCTGTTACCACGACAATCAGTAGCGCTCCATCCTGTTGCCACGGTAGCGCATGGCAATCTTCGGTCCTGGCATCTGAAACACACTCCTTTTCTGCCTCTTCAAGGGAGAAAACATAACATTATAATAATGATAAAATATAATAATATTCTGGACATAAACTAATTATACTGTAAACTGATCAAACTTTAATAATCAATTACTTGAACATTGATAATAACAAAATAACTCATTTGCACTAACGTCATGGTAACTATAAAGGCTAAATGATTATAGTAAATAAGTTAAAGAGTTGAAAGTGATGGGACCGGGTCGTGAAACACACACTCAGACACACACTGGGCATTTCTGATTGTTAAGACGATTGAGCTGAAAATTTGATGGAAGAAATCAGGCGATCAGTGATGTGAGATTAAGTTATGTAACGCTTTTACACACTTTCATCTTTAATTCATCAACAGGAAGTGTATATCTTTGTCGACATGTATCCAGAACTTCACACAGGGGGGGGGGGGGTTCTGCCTGTTTATGCATTAAATAATGAATCAATGCAGAAATGCAGACCAGAACAGATGTATGAACTTTGTACCACAAATCTTCTGTCATACACTCGAGTGAACAAAGTGTTTTTTTTTTTTTATTGGAAATATAACACTAATTGCAGCTCTTGAGTGTAAAATGCTGAGGCTGAAACAACCTCACTGTTCAGATAAAACAAACAAGATTCAATGAGAAACTCAGAAAACACACAAACACAAGACATGAAGGCAAATATTCAAAGTTGTAAGACATAAATGTTTAATTGGATTATATGCGATAACAAGACATTTGTGAAAGGGACACATTTATAAACACGCAGTCAGTGTGAATTCACAAATGATGAAGGCAAACACGTTATTTCATAACATATTTCTAAAATTTTCTACTTTACAATTTATCATTTACACATAAAACCAGTCCAAAGTAAGTAAGATGTATGGAAAGTACATTACTGTGTTGCTTATGGGAGCACTAAGAAATGTGCTCCTGTTAGCTGCTAAATCTGCTTGTTAACAAGCCAGTCAGCTAAAATTAACATCATGGCACTGGGTGATTAGTAACAGGAAGAGCTGCTCAGAGAAGGTGAGATTTTGTGTTTTTAGTTTTTTTTTACACACATATATTCACACACTAGACAGTTTATTAGATTCACCTATTCAATATACACGCAAATATGTAATCAGCCAATCACATGGCAGCAACTCAATACATTCAGTCATGTAGACATTGGGAAAGATAACTTGCTGATAATGCACCATATCACAAATGGCCTCCACAGTCACCAGATCTCAATCCAATAGAGCAGCTGTGGGATGTGGTGGAACGGGAGATTCTCATCATGGATGCAGCAGACAAACCTGCAGCAACTGTGTGATGCTGTCATGTCAATGTGGAGCAAAACACTTTGTTGAATCTATGACAACAAGAACTAACGCAGTTCTTAAGGAAAAAGGGTTCCAGCCTGATACTAGCAAGGTGGACCTGATAAAGTGACTAATGAGTTTATGTTTATATGTAAATAACATGAAGTAATGTTCTTCCTGTATGACTTATGCTATTTTCATAAATATCCCTTCTGTTAACGCAGATGAAGTAGCGTGGCTCTGCTTTTGCTTAAACAGGATATGAGTTATTCTCCTCCAGCCTCACTTTAGACATCTTTGCCTTGAAAAAATAACATATTTATTGCCTTGAAAAACTGAGCAACCACTTTCTCCACACCTGCTGATGTGAACGGTTATCAGCAGAGGATTACACTCTTTCTCCTTGTCACAATGTGCAAAATGCCCACACATGAGCCAGATATATGGCTACAGGTTATAAGAACCAGGTACTATTGTCTGGAATAAAGAAAAATCAAACATGCCATATTGTCACAATAGTCCTGTGGTTTTAACACAATTGCAACAGATCTGCTTTTTAAATATATAAAAAAAACACTTGAGGCTGCAGCCCTGGATGCCCAGCCCTATTTACCGTATGATCTGGATAATTACACCTGTTTATAACAGTGTCACACCGGAGGATTGCAGTTGTCACAACTCACTAATTCATGTGCAAAGTCTCACAAATGCAAAAGAACCAAGAAATAACAGTCGAGAAAGTCCACAGTGACAGATCTGTTCACTTAGCTCCAGAGATTCGGAGCACACATTTCAGGTAATGTAGCAGAATATTACAGAAATTGTTTACAGTGGATATTTCTCACTTCATTCTGTGATTGTTCTGATAACTTTGCTAGTTCCTCTTGGTGCTGCACTACATGTGCAGACTTGTCTTTGCACTTCAATGTCTATTATCAGTCATCAATTTTTCACTGCTTGAGAAAATGGACTTATTGCATAAGAAGAGGGTGGAATGCATGACTGATTCCCAATGTAGCCCCATTAACTGTTAGGATCTCAAGGCGAATGATTAGCTACCCTAAAGTAGTTAGCACTCCTTGGCTAGCAACGTGCATTGCTACTAGTATAATTTGGCTTGCAATAAACATTCAAAGGCTAACAACAGGCTTTAGGAGTTAATCTAGTCAGTAATATATTGGTGTCCATCTTTAGCACCGTGACTTGTAATGAAACTCCAGATACTAGTTAATAGTAATCTTAGACTTGTGACCATCCCATCCACATGCTAGCAATGAGCATCCCTTTACTGATATTCAAATAGCATACCTTCGCTATCAATAGCCTTGTAGGCTTTACCTTCTCTAAAGTAGTGAGTGCCCCTAAGCTTGTCCCTAGTCTAAGGATGTTTTCAGTTATGTCTTTTGATTAGTTACTGCCAACGCAATGCAACTGACTAGCATCTCTAAACTAGCTGACAAATTACACTGTTAACGATGCGTTAACAGTGTAATTTGCTTGATTAAAAATTATGATAAGCATATAAAGGTCAATAAAAACATAGACTCCTGTCTGTCTTTCAGTAAAGGTACTTTTGGTCCTCGTGCAACATGCTGTAGCTAAAGAGCCATATTTTTTTCCCTTAACTTTTTAATGTCCACACAGAAAAATTGCAAGAGAAAATGTTTCTTTGTATTTTTTCTTTTCCTTTCCTATTCCATAGATAGATGGATCTATGGATAGATGTATGGATAGACACTTTATTAATCCCGAAGGACATTTGGGACCGATAGTGAATGGTGAAATGGTGAAAATTTGAAACAGTAATGGGAACCAAGAAGTAGAGATGACTAAAGAAGGTTTGGTCAAGAAAATTACCAAACGGTGGAGAAGGTTGTTGAAGGGTTAGAAAAAACTGGAAAAACACAATAACTGGGAGTGAATGAATAATTGGAATTTGCCCAGCCTGGTAGTCACAAAAAAGCTTGGATATTTATTGTTCCGCTCTGTATATGCTTGATATTACTGTAAATAGCCACATTTCTTCAAATATAGATAGTACATTTTAACAAAATTTTTAAAGTTCCCTTTTTTACCTGAATTTCATCTAATTTCTCTCCATATGCCCATTTACCAGGATCTTTGACAGCTACACCCCACCAACATCCTCTAAGGCATCGAAAGAGATGACTCATCATTGTCATGGTTAACCATCCTCCCAGTGACCTGCCATTTTTCTTCCAAACCTATCGCCTTCTTACTTTGCTCCCATCCAATCAGCTGTGGAGATGCACGTCATGGGAAGCGTCTCCCCAGCCAATGAGAGAGAAGGTTTTTCCTTCCGAGAGGAGGATGTAGCCATTGCCGTGGCAATGCCACCACCTTGCCCTCCAAGTTTTTCTGACATCAGAGAAAATGGTTCAAAACTGAATGAGCCTCCCCATCCTCCTCCACCTCCACCTCCTCCTCTTCCCCCACCTCCTCCCCCTCCTCCGCTGCCCCTGGTATCAGGAGCCCCTTCATTAGGCCTGAAGAAGAGGAACAATGTGAGGAGATTCTTCTGGAAAAAGATACCAGAGGAGAAGGTAGAGTTGCAAAGAGTGGGCAAAACTAAACACTCAACTATGACTGAATGCTCCATCTTTACTTTGGGGGGTTTAAAAACAAACATTACATTGGTGAAATGTGTTGCAGGTGAGAGGGCATGCCAACCTTTGGAATCAGGGCCAAAGGCAGCAGCATTTCCAGATCGATACCCAGAAGATTGAGGAGCTGTTTGGTCAAATCGAAGGTCAAACGGATGCCACGGGCGTGCTCCACCGAGGAGGAAGGAACAGGACTTCATTTAGAGAAACCAAAGAGGTGTTTGTGTGTGTGGTGCTGTTTGTTCAGGGTGTGGGGATGGTGAAGTGTGTTTGTGGACAGTTTCTACCTGAGTTGTGAAGTGTGAGATACATTTATTCAATATTTTCCTCTGTGTCTCTCAAACAGGCCTCCATTCTGAACTCAAAACGGGAGATGAACATTGCCATTTTCCTCAAACAGTCCAAGAGGTAAATCAGTGAGACTCAGACCACAAATATTTTGCTTTTATGTGCAAAATGTCTCCAACACATATGACCATACATGAATCCTGAGGGGCCGAAAGTTTGCCAGTTTATTAGTTTTAGATGATGTACAACAGTGGGTTGGTAAATGTATTGATTGTGGCAGTTCACTATGTCTAAAAATAGTACTCTGACAGAGTGTGTGTGATAGAGTGACGTGTCTTCTCACCCTCATCCTGAGGTGTTATGGGTAAAAACAGACGTCGGTGTTTCCCCCAGAGTCACAGCCTTGAGAGGGTGGGTCCGGCAGGGTGGAGGACACTGATATACATCTGTCCATCAACAAATAATTAGTCTGTTTAGACTCTTCAGTTTCATTCATGTAACTTAGATACAGGCTTGATAAACAACAGGGTGTAAAACTCAACCTAAAAAGCTCTGCTGAATCATGTATTCATGAACTCTGCAGCTGTAACACATTACAGTGGGAATAGGACACATGGTAATGACAAAGAAAACCTTATTTAAACATCATGTGACAGCTAGACTCAGCTATGAAGTCACATCACATTTCCAAACTTCACCACGGTACTACCTGCTGACTGCTTCCTAAGTATCTCAGAGCCCCGCTGGGTTTGTATACCTGTATTGCTGAAGGATAGAAGGATAGTTTTGGTAGAGCTTGTTGGCGGACAAGGCTTCTGTTGTGTTTTTTAGTCTTATGATAATGCGGCGCATGCCTGGGTGTCGTTGCAAAGTTTCACTGCCCACTAGTGGCCTGGCATGCATACTACATCATTTCTGATTTGTGTTTTCCCCTGCTGCTGTTGTGAAAATCCTTTTATTTATTTATTTTTTGTCAAATATGCAAGGGAAAAGTTTTGCGTTGAAACATCATGTAAACAGGCCCTAAATGTATCGAACTGCTACCATGTGATTGGTTGATTAGATATTTCTGTTAACAAGCAATTAAACAGGTGGACCCCATATAGTGGCCAGTGATTGTGTTTTCAAAGTGGTCAAAGAGAAGAGAAGGCAGCAGAATTACAAAGTGTCCTGAATGTGTTTATGATGTATTGACTATGTCAACATGTCATGCTCAGTGCTTACCAAACACACCAGCAGATATACTGGTATGAGGGAGACAGAATGAATGGATATAAATAGAAATGCACCGATACCACATTTTCACAAACTGAGCACAAGTGTTTGAGTACTTGCTGATACCGAGTACTAATAAATCCTGTTGTGGTTTACTTGTAAGGAGTGTGGACCAGATGCTCTAAAGTTAATTGTCGTTAATTGTGTGATATATCATGAGTCATAGTGTAGTATCCTCTAAATGTAAGGCGGGAAAACTGTCAGACTCTTCATAAATAAGGAGGATGAAGTGGTTTTTGGTGGATTCTGTTCGTCGCTAACTAGGGCTGGGCAATATATCGAGATTTTCAAATATATCGAGACTTTTTCAAATGCAATATAGAAGGAGGGAATATTGTTTATATCGAGATATCTTGTTTTGAGGTAAAAAAAGCATATTTTGTTTTGCATTTTGCACAGCTGTATTTTTGTTTTGGTCATTGAAAAGTATTCTTAATTTGTTTTGTTTTAGGAGCATTTAATTTAATATAAAGGTACTTTAATTTCAGTCAGCTGTTTTAATGCAGATGTGCTGCTGATCGTTAATAAAAGTATATTTAGCACTGAAGACTGTAAATTAGAACTGCCTCGTTTGTTACTTGACAAAAAATAAATAAATAAAATAAAATATCGAGAAATATATCGTGTATCGTGATTCAGGTAAAAAATATCGAGATATATAATTTGGTTCATATCGCCCAGCCCTTTCGCTAACATGGAAACTACATGCCAAAAATGAGGTTCTTTTGCCGTGATTATGTCAAATTCAGATTTTTAATATGGCGTGAGTAATAACTTTGTTAAATAGAATTAAATAAATAAAAATGTTAATTAGAAGAGAAAAAGCAAACATTGATTATCTTCAGGTCCGATTAAATTTTTAATTCCAGAAATAACCAAGTAAGCAGTCCGTAGGGTTTACCACATGCTTGGATGAACTGGAGTCTTCCTGCTGGGTGATGCGAAGTATGGGGGGGTACAGGAGAAATGGCTTCAATCCCATCTTGTAAAGGAAGGATTTTGCTTTCGTATATTCCTTCCTCTGGTCGAGCACCTCCGTCTTCATAAGCCCTGAATGAATGACCCTGGTAACGTAGCGTGCCTCTCCTCCGAGCTTCCTGGATCAGCTGGAAGTGTTGGAATCAGAGGATAATAAGTTGTGGTTTTTCCTCTGTTTTGAGTGTCACGCTTCGGTGAGCCCGGTCCAGTTCGGGTGAGGAAAAGAAAATTTCCTCAGATTTTCCTCTTCCAGAAGTTTCGAAAAAAAAAAAAAAAAAAAAAAAAAAGGCTCTGTAGGTTGCTTCTCCCCTCCAGGTCAGTTAGCTTAGCCATTAGCTTCCTGTTTAGCTTAAAGCTAAGTTTTTACCTTCTCCAGCCACTTGTTTGGACTCAGTCCAGTTTATCCTTACGTTCTTGGAAGGATGTCTTAAACTCAGAGTTGCGTCATGCATTTTCATGCCTCAGACTTTTCACCTGTTTGTGGTTTTTAGTGGTTTATATGTTAATGCATTTTTAAAAGAAATATGTTTCAGTTTCACAGATTAATCGCTTTGCATTAAGGTGTTACGTTGGATAGCACTAGTTTTTTCACAGTGGTATCAGCTTTGTTGTATTGTGGCACTTCTATTAATATCGAGTACATGCACATGGTATCGGACCGATACCTGATACTGGTATCGACACTAAATATATCCCTAAATATAATCTACATGTGTGGCAGAAATACAAACAGACATGTGTTGTATAGCAATGTTTTATTTGTTACAGAAGGTGTTCAGGAGACTGATTACATGTGGAAAAAAACATTCAATTTTAGTTTTAACTTCTGGTCTCCACCAGTTGTTCACGTATCAGCTCCAACACTGTTACCAGAGATGATTGCAGGTTGATTTAAACAGATTTAACAGCTAAGACTTCATATGTCACATCAGAACATCAACATACCCCTGCAGCATGAAGCCAAGAGCCAACAGCTCTGAAGATTTTAAGTTCAATAGGTGACAAATGTGGGATTTTACTCAGCAGAATGATTCTGATTCAAAGAACACATGGATAAAATGTGATCACCTTCCCCATTAAAACTCTCACGCTTCAGAAAAATAGGACATAAAACACAAGTTTCATCTCCATTAAGTGAACTCAAATTAATCTGCTCTTCTTGCACAATAACAGTTTACTGGCTGTAATGTTTATTTCAGCATTCATAAGATGAATTTCCAATACAAGTAAATGTTATTCTTCCCTAAACTTGTGAAATTTTAGACCAGCGTTTTCAGATCAAATAACAAATCATCACCCAAAATATATCCATCAACATATAGTGTGTTCATGTTATTTGTTCACATAGGACAACACAAGCCTATAAATTACCAGCAAGAGCACAAAGCATATGGAAAAACTCAACACACTAAATATTAAAGTTTTTGATTGTTTAAGAGGTTTATATAGTTGCCTAATAGTTGAAACAATGGGTTGTCATAGCAACCTTTAAAACAGCAGCAAAACTACTAATAAAGTTGCTACATTTATGAAGCTATTTCTTTCAATTCTAGCGTATTTTTTAAGTAATTTATCAAAATTAATTAAATGTATAATTTTCTTCCTCCCTGCAGGTCTAATCAGGCGATAGTAGATGATATTCGCCATGGCAACAGTGACTCCTTTGGGTTGGAGCCTCTTAAACAGCTGCTGAAGCTACTGCCAGAGACAGAAGAGGTGATAACATACAGATTTTAAAATTACAGTTTGAACTCTCAAACACAAACGTCCTCACTCGCATTAATAAATAAATCCTGCTGTTTGATCTACTGAAGGTGGAAAAGCTGAATTCGTACACAGGCGACATCTCCAAGCTCCAGCTGGCCGACTCCTTTGTGCTCCTGCTGATTCAGGTGCCCAGGTGAGCTGTTATTTTAGACTTTTTAATAAAGAAAATTCAAGCTTCAGTTGTTTAATAAAAAAAGAGGATAAAAGTAAAGACTTAAGTGTAGATTTAAGGTTCACACATGTGAAGGTAAAGACCTTCAGAGAAGTATTTAAATTCTTGTTCCACTGCTGCATTCATCTCAGTCACTAGCTAATATGGAGCTAGGATGGGGACAAAAGTTTGTAGACTTGCATCTCCAGCTTGGTAACTCTCCATATTTGTAAGTCTAACAAGGACAGGCAAATGAAATCTACAAATACAGTTAATTCTGCAAGTCTGAAAATACAAGTTTAAAACATCTGTCACACATTTTACCCACACACTTGTCAGGCGAGCCAGAGGGAGAAGCTGGACACAAGTACAAAGCCAACGTGTTTAATAAAGCCTCCAGCTCAAGAATGACCAGTGTGCGTCAGGAGCGATACATAGATCACACAAAAGACAAACAATACTACACAGTGAGTCAGTCTGTATGGGGAGTCTATTTAGGTAGACGACCAGGTGTAGACTGATGATGATGAAGATGGGACGCAGGTGAGATCCAAGATGGCTGGAACAGAGGGATTCTGGGTAATGAAGTGCTGGGACCGGTGGTTAGAACTCAGGAGAAGTGGAGCGCACCCGAGAGGCGGGTGTATCCATCACAGCACTGAAGAACCAATCAGATTTCTCTAATTTGGCTGGAGGTGCGAAAATGACAAGTTACTGAAATCAGTTTTCTCAGAGCTAAAAGACAACAAACAGCGACAGATTGTAATTATGGTGATTTAGTACCACTATAAAACAGCTGGTAAATAAATTCAAATTATTTTCAAAATTATACAAATGAAAATATAAAGGCTAGTTCCTGAATCGGAGGCCCTGTTTGTCCACTGGGGCCCATCCCTAGCACCGGGTCTGCTTATGTCCCAAAATAAGCAAACATGAAATCTAATACTTTTTCCTCTTCTATATGACAGCTGATTGTTTAAAGGGTTAACAGACAGAAACAGTCATTGTTTCAAACAGGGTGTCCAGGTCCTCGAGGGCCGCAAGCCTGCAGGTTTTCAATGTCTCTCTGATCCAACACACCTGATCCAAATTCCTCAACAGCTTGTTGTCAAGTTCTGCCCAAGCATGTTGATTTCTGTGTGTGTGGGAAATGTGTAAATTTTCCACTAGAAATAAAACTGGTATCTCTGTCGGCAGTTACTCAGTCCGCATCGAGGCCATGCTGTTGAAGAAGGAGTTTTCTGGTTCCTATGAGGCCATCAAACAGAACATTGGGCTCTTTCGCTCTGCCACCAAAGGTAACAACTTCTCAGATTATTTCTGTAACCATGTAAAGTACTGGTATGTTGTTATCTTTACTGGGACTACAACATGTTTCTGAAGTGTCACCGCTAGTAAAATGATTAAAATATTGATGGGTTAGCAGCTTGACTGGTAGTGGCTGAAAACTCACTGAGTCTGTTGATTCCTACAGCTGATTAATATTTGCATTAACAAAGCTTATAAGAAGCAGCACATTTGGTTTTGGACCCAGCAGTTAACCCCTAAACCCTTCCTGTAAGCTAGGAGCAAGGTTACTTAGCTACCTGATGTCACCTATTGCAGGAAAGGCTAACTAAATTATAAATCTAAAACCCACCAGCCAATGGGAACCAAACCTTCAGTACATTCTGAGATGTTTGTGTCATTAGTAAAAAAAATAAATAAATAAAAAGAAGCAAGATAAAACAAACAAAAAAAAAATTACAAGAATTTCCTAAAATAATTGAATCATTTTGAAAATGTTTTGCTTAGAAAATTTTATTATCTCTCAAAAATTGATATTAATTTGAATATATTAGCACCAAGCTAATTATTTAAAGCAACACTACATAACTGTCCAACCTTAAAAGATTGTTTCTGACTCATTTTGATGGCTGAATTACTGTCGTTAAAGGTGCCCCACAGAGATTTGCCAAAGTTGTGAGTAATAAATTACAGCAGTAAAATGTGAGAGAAAACAGCACAGTTTTTAAAAGATTATTAACAAATAATATTTAAAACAAAAGAGGGAGAAATATATGAGATGGTGTATGTTACATAAGGAATATTCATTAAAATTATATATATATATATATATGTGAGAGAGAGAGAGAGAGAGAATATTTTTTTTTTACTTTACTTTTACCCTGGTTTTAGTTGTTCCAGAAGCCAAACATTTAACCAGACAGGAGATTTTGCAGGTTTATTTCATCTTAATGAACCAAATCCACCCATTTTCTATACCGCTTATTCCAATTCAGGGTGGCGGGGAAGCTGGAGCCTATATCCCAGAAATTAGCAGGTGAGAGGCAGGATACACCCAGGACAGGTCGCTAGTCAATCGCAGATCAAAATCATTTCTACATTTTGCTTCTTGATGCATGAACTTGTGGGTTATGTCCACTGGGGGGCAGTAGCGTAGCACCAACATGGTGCTGTTGTAGCTTGGAGCAAGGTTGTTGAGGACCTTAACCCAGCAGACCTGTGGGTTCTGTTCATTATGAGCACTGATTATTAACACGGGGAGGCATGAAAGCCAGGTCAGTTGTGTGTGTTAAGAGAGATGCTCTTGTAATTACTCAGTAGGACATTCCTCTGTGCAGGCCTCTCCTTTAACCTCAGTGGTGATGGGGAGGAACACTTTTCCACGATCGATTCCTATCTCCTTCTGCCTTCAACCATCCTCCTGTCCCCTTCCTTCACCCTCCCCTGTGTCTCTGCTGCATGCTGAAAGGGCAGTAAGTAAAACTTCATCTCTACTTTTCATGACATTTAGTGTTTATCAGTTACAGCTGCAGCAATGCTGACCGGATGGAAACGGGTCAACACAAACAGCCTGAAACTACTGACAGCAAACTAAGAGGCAGACAAGATGTTGTTCGTCGTAGATGTCGGGATTTGTATTTAGGAAAATCTGAGACATTTTTCCACAGTTTGAGACATAATGAAGAAATTCTCTCACCTTCAGTTTCCATGTTGATGCCATCAAAAACAAACAAAAAACAAAACAGGAAAACAACTTCAGAATTATAAAATGAGGAAACAAAGACCACATTTAGTTTGTCAGACAGCTAGTTTTGTTTTTCTGTGAAATGGAGAGATGTCACAATTTCACGTCTTTTTACCTGATTTTATACACATGCTGTTAATTTATTTTATATATTTTATAACCATTGTCCTTTCTTCACATGACTGTTGAGATTATGTTTCTCTCAGGGATAAATAGGAAATAAAGTACCTGATCCAAATAAAATACTGTATAAAACTTTAAAATAAAAATAAAAAATAAAATAAAAAATCAGTCAGTGTGTATCGCTGCTCCTAAGATGAGAAGGGTGTGTTGTTTTAGGCCAAAGGTCTGCAGCTCAGGAGAGTAAAGGCATCTCACAGATCTATAGTTCATAGATGTCCTCTGAGTCCTGCTTCACTCTCAGCTGTGAGAGGCAGCTCATTGAAGACTTGTGTGTTGTGTTTACTCTGGGCTGCCTCTACCGTCTCCAGTACTCAGAGACTGGATTAGGACATCAGTTAGGCAGCTACAGAGTGCAGGGAGCACAGCAGATTGATTTGGATGCTGCAGAGCTGTGAGCAAGTTGTTGGATATTAACTCTTGTTAGAGAGACGACAAACTATCTTTTGTTTTTGTTCATGTTTGTTTTATTTTAGCACATTCACCCAGGTAAACTCTTTTAATCATATTTGCTGCTGGTACTCGAACAGATTAAAGGGCAGAAAGCACTGTGACATGTTGGTAATCTACCTGGTTATAAGCAAACTCAAATTTATTATAACTGTATTAAGTTGTGAACACAAGTGTGTTTGTTCTCTTTGGCTTTCTAATGATGGTATAAGGAGGTAGGTTGCATCCTCGTAAGTAGTGATGTGCGATGCTGACGTAAAGCAACATTTTAATGGGACTATCAAAATAAATATGCAAAGAGATCAGTCAGTGGATTTATCACCCTTTTTAGCACATTGAGCAACATAGTTATTATAATCTGAATTTGGCGTTATCTCGGCAAGAGAAACTGATTTTGAGCATGTAGGTACATAATCCAACAAAAACCATTTATCCTCCTTTATGAAGTTTCCGACTGTTTTCAAGCCTTACATTTAGAGGATGGCTGGAGGATGACCCATGTGATATATCGTACTATTAACGTCACATCTGACATTCTGGTCCACATTCCTTACCGAGTGGTGAGAAATTCATGCCTCTCATGAACTAGTTCAAAGTTCAGTTTTCACAGAGTAAAATGAATAGTTCATGTACACAGTTCACCATTTCAATTTCAAACTAGTTTACAGTTCATTTCATTTAAATTTTTTTAGGATAAAAATAAGAATGACTGAACTTTCATTATAGTGTTTTGTCTTGCAATGAAATAAATTATACTAGACCTTGAATTCTCTCACACTAAATAAATATGCATGTGGAACAGATGTGTAGACAGAGGAAAAAAAATCACCTTATTCAGTGTTACAGAAGTTCAGTTTTTGTCAAACAGCCATTTCAGCTTCACTCTTCCCTAAATTTAAAGAAGTTAAATAAAAAAAGTTCTGCAAAATGTAGAAATATTATAGATATCTTCTCACACTGGACAGATGCTTCAGCTCCACGTCTTTTATAATTAGACGGGGATGAAGCTAATGTTCTGACTTGTTTTTTAAGTACAGGCAGACATAATTTGCTAAGAAATGTTTCATTATGAGACAGTACTAAGTACCCGTAAACAATCATAGGCAGACGAGGCGTCACACTGCATCTACAGCTTCTCTGTACTGGTGGTGCTGGTTTGTTATGCTAGAGTGTGCAATGCATCGTGGGTAACAGTGTGATGTAGGTGTAGTGCTGGGGAAATCTAAGCAGTTGCAGGACCTCACATATTCACAGAATAAAAGTTCTTTATTTGCAAATATGTTTCCTTCAGTTTAAGATTTACAGAAAAATTAACGTGTTCAATGATTTATATATACATATATATATATATATATATATATATATATATATATATGCTAAGTCACATACACCTGAGCGGAAGGAGGAGCAAGGGTTGATGGAGAGGGATTTTAGACAGACACCAGGCCGTTTCTTTGATTAATGGAGCAGCACATCCTGCATAGCGGAGAGAAAAAATATCCACGTTAATACACTAATAGTGAACGATACTAGAGAAGGGAGGAGGTGGCGATTTACATGAACGTACATAAATGTACATAAACATGCGGCCAGACCAGCTAGTAAACACAGGGCTGGAGCTCAACACAGTCAATCCAGAAATGAAGACTTTCACCTTCTTTGGAACTTCTTCATTTATTGCACCATCCTTGTTTCCTTTTTATGTTTTCTTTGAAGTGTTTGGGTTAGGACTTGACACTGGCATTTTGTCACCAGAGTCCCTCTCCGGTCCTTCAACCAGGGTTTCACAGTCCTCCGTTACGTCAGACTCACCTGTGACAGCAGCAGTGCTGTAGTCGTGGTCAGCTAGCATGGTTGCACGACCAACAAACTCAAGGTGTGTCCCATTTCAGGGTCTGCACACTTCGACGTGAGGATTCGTCAGCTACATATGTCATCGTGTTGCACAAGCACTGTCCCAATTCAGAGAATTCAAAGGAGCCTCCATATCCACCCTTCAAATCCACACTTTGTTTGGCCTCAAACGAAGGCTGCTGGTGATGCATCATTTGCAGCCTCTTTTCTCCCAGAATTCATTGCACACAAAATGGTGGCGAATGAGCAACCAAGGTCAGAATAGGACGTTTTAGGTTTCAATAAAGTTTTGTAAAAGAAAAAAAAAGTTTTTCTTTAATTACACTTTAGTAGAAATGTCACAAAACCAAGTACATTAAGAACATGTTTGTTAAATGGTGATATTAAAATTCTGTAATATTTTATATTTGCGGATTTTTAAGGAGTTAATGAAGTGTGTACCAGGTGGAGCCTCAGTTTTTTTTTTCATTTATTTATTTTTTTTAACATTATTACCTGGTTTGTGTTAACGTTTGTTAAGTGTCCTATGATATGCAAACAGTAATTTCATAGGTTTATGCAGCTGCACGCCTCCAAGCTGGAGTACGTAAGAGGGAGCACATAACCCCCATCCTGGCCTCACTTCACTGGCTGCCAGTGCACTACAGAGTTC
>JBAFTA010000006.1:4234176-4249507 GCA_036919975.1 Melanotaenia parkinsoni | reverse complement strand
AACAAAAGAGGGAGAAATATATGAGATGGTGTATGTTACATAAGGAATATTCAGTAAAAGTATATATATATATATATATGTGAGAGAGAGAGAGAGAGAGAGAGAGAGAGAGAGAGAGAGAGATTGCCACGCAACAGTGAAAGAGGACAGATGAAAAGGTTTACGTGGTGGTTTCAGTTCTTGAATCTTTGGCCTCTTTGGAAAAGATTAGATGGAAAAACAGTCTGTGGTAGTTCAGAAGAAAAACAAGAGGCCATAAACTGAACCAGCTCTCACCAGCATGAGCAGAACCGGTGGACTCCAGCTTCAAGTGCAGCACATAAACACTCTGTACAGAATACGTCTCAGGGTGGAGATCATCATGAGGAAGACACACATGTACTGATTGATCATCATATGTCAGCCGTGTCTAGATTCATTGATCCAGTTTTATGCCAGAAAATCTAAACAAACTCTAAATCTTCATCAGCTCATTAGTACGGCCTCATTAGTGAAGTCCTCCACACCCATTACAGACAACTGCAGTTATTTATATCTCCTACAGTTAAATTAAAACTAATGATAAGACACAAAAGCTGAAAGAATCACTCTGAGATTGTTGTCTTACACATGGCCCGAAGACACGTGCATTATCACCACATATTCTGCCCTTATTATCAGTCAGGGTGCAGACAAAGGTGTGTGTGTCTTTCTTTAATTAACGTTTTGTTTTTGATCCATCTACTTCTTCCTTAACACCAAACACGTTTCTCTGTCTGTGCGTCTGAATATCTCACGATGCGACGTGATGCAGAATTAGTTGCCAATAAAAAGATAAAAGTCGTGTTTAAAAAGCGTCAGCTTCCAAAGCCGCTGCAGAGTGAGACGTCGTCGTGTGACACAAACTAACACCTCAAGTATTTTTAGCAGTGTGTCAATGTGATGGACTGTTAACTAAGCTCCCCACCCCGCCACCCTGCACCCCCAATCTGCTTACACTTGCAGTGATAACACAGTCTAGCATTTTAAACTCACTTTTTTTTCTTATATTGCACATTTACCCTCCTCCCCCTTCTTTTCCTGTCTTTCTCATCCAGAGTTAATGTGCTGTGAGGAGCTCCATGCTGTTCTCCACTTGGTGCTGCAGGCCGGAAACATCCTCAATGATGTGAGTGGGTTGAAAACAAAGGAATTCATAAGTAATTAGACAAGAAAGACGGAAATGAAGCCATAAATCTATTTCAAGCTGGTTCTTAGATGAATGTATTTGTTATGCTATATGTCAGGCTGACTTTATTCTCTCTATCTCTGCTGTTGAGATTCAGAAAAAAAGTCCTGAAAACAAATCTACAGAAATCACTCATTTAAAGCTCAATCCAAGAAAGTTAGGCAAAAAACAAACAAACAAACAAATAAAAAAAACTATACAGCTAATCTGGAACTCTGACGTCCCTTTTTCATCCAATGATGTTACTCCTCACATCTTCAATCAAGGTTAATCTCCAGACATAAGATGGCCCTGACTGTAGCAGACATGTGTGGCACTGATATCGTCTACAAGGCTGGAAAATCTAGTTTTTTGAGGGTTTTTTTTCTCTCACACAGCTTTCCAAAGATCCTGTTTTTACATGAATTAATCATGAGACTGTTTCCTGACACGACCAGCCTGGATGATTCATCTTGTTAACTGTAACCTCTACTTTGTTTCAGCTCCCCTGACAGCTTGAATTCTTGGAGGACTTTGCTGATGACAAACAATATTCTTCATCAGTGTGTTTCAACTTTCTTGTACAACAGTAAAGAGATTAATTTATAGGATGAAGGTTTATTAGGGAGTGATGTAAACAAACAAACAAAAAGAGAAAATGAGTCAACCTGTCTTAGAAAACACACTCTCGGTTTAGATCAGGGGTGTCAAACTCAGGTGTGTTGGAGCAAGGATGCTACATCAAAATTATCCCTAAACAGAAGCTGCATTATAATTCAAAGCTTTTTAAATCTTATAATCTTATGTGGCCATATAGTAAAATCTAAATTAAAACAAATCCCTGCCATGCTCACGTCAGCCTCAGAGAAACCGTCTGACACTAGTGATGTTCTTCATGACTCAGTTTTGACGTTACGAAGCAGTAATGTTGCCAGTTCTGTTTCAATATGTTGCTTCAGACCACACCAGCCGAGATCTGTCAGACACGTGTTGAGCTGCTTCATGAAGATTTTGAAGGGCCTGGTCTTACATTACAACTTTATAAATACACTGACACAACCATTATTCTGATTAAATAAGCACCATTTAACCTGTTTAAAAACAGAGATGCAGCTGGGAAAGCTTCTTTTATTACAGATTAGTTATAATGGTGAAGTAATGAAGCCCTTTCAACTATTTACCTCAAGTGCATTTAACATGATGCCACTCTTTGACTGTATCAAATATTCAAAGTCATGGCAGACGTGTCAAAGTGATTTCGTGCTTCACAAGGCTTAAAGGCAGTAAAAAAGAGATAACATTAAATAGGAGTACCTGAATCCCATCTACTCTAAACAAACCTCTCTTTTAAGTTCAAACAAATCACTTACGCTGGGTACATCGGCACTGAAAGCAGCAGGCTGATGGGAGATGTAGTTGTCCAGTGAGTCTCAAGGTGCAGCATTGTGTTGAAATAAGCTGCTGTGTTCTGTGTGTTACAGGGAGGTTACGCAGGAAACGCTGTTGGCTTCAAGTTGTCGTCTCTTCTAACTCTGGCCGACACAAGGGCCAACAAGCCGGGCATGAACCTGCTGCACTTTGTCGCCTTGGTCAGTAAACCCGAGCATTAATGTACTTATTTCATTTTAACTGTGTGGCTATTTATGTTATTATTACTTTTTTTTTTAGTGGATGTGGTTCTGTTTTGAAATTGTGTTTCATGTTTTTGTTGTTTTATTGTTGTTTTTCACTTTTTGTAACCCATAAACAAACTAAACACAAACTCTAAAACCATTTATTTTTCTTTCAGGAAGCTCAGAAAAAAGATGAGAAGCTGCTGACGTTTCCTCTCAAGCTGAGTAACGTCCAGGCCGCATCCAGGTACGTGTTTTTTAGTCAACTTCTGGTGTCCTGTCACTATGTTCTTTCACCCTTTGAGTTTTTTTCAATGCTCACTAAAGGCCATGTCATTAATTCATAAACTGAGCAGGTAGTAAATAAAGAGAAATTAAGAGTTTGTCTTTGTTAGGATCTCTTTGGAAACGGTGGATACCGAGCTGCAGTTACTTACATCTCGCGCACACTCTGTAGAGGAGAGCATCCAGAAAGACACAGAGCTGCTGCAGCAGATGGACAGCTTCCTTCAGGTAATACACCCACAAACACATCATCCGCCTGTCTGCTAATCATCTGGTTCACTAGTTCCTCTCACAACTTCCTAACAGTCAAGACACAACTAATCTTAAAACAGTTGTTTTAGGATGATCGGTTGCCTCCCTGGGTAGACTTTCTGCTCCCAGTTTAGGGTTATTCCCAGCGGGCCAGGCGGTGCTGGCTACTGGTATTTTATCTTTACTGGCCCTAAATAAAATGATGGTCTTTGTGCTTCATATCACTGGCAACGACTGGTCATGGCATCCGCTGTGTTTGGGATCCAGGGTGGGACTCTTCGGGTACAGAAGCCCAGTTTTCTAATATTTCATCGAGAAGTACTGCCTCGGCTTTCTGCACATGCACACAACACAAAAAACGTCACTTGATAGTAGGGTTGAAGACACGCCCATAAACCCATACCACCCTCAAGTCTAGCTGTACCTTCATGTTCGGAAATAAATTCAATTAAATACTTTAATTTCATTAATATTTTATGTATTTTCATAGAAATTGTATATTTTACCTAACTGAGTTTTTCATTACTATATAATAAATATATAGAAAGCTTCATTAATTTACACTGTTGAGGTGTCCTACTTGTTTAAATAGATAAGGCAGCTTTTTAAAAATTATTTATGGCCAGGCCAGGAGGCCCTAATAGAGATAAAAACAAAATACAGAAACACAAACGTATGACCATATAAACATACCACACACACACACTTCTTTCCTGCTCCTTAACCCTCCTGAGACCTTTTGCATCACTTGCTTAAAACCTTGTTGTACACAAGCTGGTAGTTGTCTTCTGCCCCCTGGTGGGCACATTTTGCACTACAATAGTTTAGACAAATCACACAGTTGGTGACAGTCAGGATACTGGGCTGTTGTATCCTGATTTCTGTGTAGTTTATGGTTTAAGACAATGCTATTTATTTTTTCTCTGGTCCTACGAGAGCTGGTGTCCTGCAGGTTTTCAATGCCTCCCTGCTCCAACACATCTGACTCAGTTAAATGAGTCATTGTGCAGAACTGCGTAGGCTGTTAGATCCATTTGTGTCAAGTATGTTGGAGCACACTGAATTGTGGGACCAAAATGAATAGCCCAGGTTATTCTCCAGCCTGAACAACTCAACTACAAGGCTTACAGTAATAGTGGTCAGTGTCTGGGAGAGTTGTAGCTGTTGGTGTTTTTTAATGGTGGTTTAACTTCTTTTTTCTTGGAAGCTTTGGGTCGCATCAAACAGTGTTTCTACTGCTGTGCTGGTCAACAAATCTCTACAACTAATAAAAACACATCATAACAGCAGAGACTGCTGCAGACCGTTAGCTCACAAAGACGCCTGACAGCATGCATGTTTCCGTGTTGCCTTTTAGAGCACCATGTCATCTCTGTCCTCGCTGCGGGGCAGTCGGGAGCTGCTGAAGAAGGAAAGCAGTGAGCTGATTGACTTCTTCTGCGAAGACAGCGAGACTTTCAGACTGGACGACTGCTTCAGCATCATCCACAGCTTCTGCACCAGATTTTCTAGTGCTGTTCAAGTAAGCACAACAATTAAGACATTCACAGTTAAAATAAAAATACTACTAATATGAGGACAAAAACAGACTTTAAACAGGATTAGTTTTTGCTTTTTATTTACTTGGAATGAATAGAACTGTGGATCCGTTTCTTCACTCTGCCAGTATCACTTACAGTGTAAAGTTTAGAAACTCTTACATGTATGTGCAGTTACATTTTTAACTGATTGTTTTTAGAGCTCAAAATGTCAGGCATGCCCACTACTGAGAGCAAACATGTATCCTGCTCTAATGTTGGTTTTTATTTGTATTTTGTAACTTCATGCTCTGAGTTTAGAGATAATTTTGTTTGTTAATCTAGAGCTCAATAAATGAGCTCTTCTGTGTCTGAGCTAAGATATGAGTTTAATGAGTTAATAAGTATTGTTTTCTTGGCTCTAAAGGAAAACATAGAGAGGGAGGCAAGGGAAGCTGCTCGTCGGCAGAGAATGCAGGAAGAGGATCAGAAGAGGCATTCGTGGCCTGGTGGTGAGGAGGTAAGGAGAACACACACTTAGAAACAAACATGCACCCAGTCCAGGACCAATAATAAGCCTCCGTTGTGTGGTGCCGTTGTAGGTGGAAGAAGCATTAGCCTTGCGCTGCAGTAGCGAGACGGACATCGTGTCGCAACATGATGATGCCGAGTCCCTGCTCTCCTCGCTTCTAAGTAGTTCACCCAACCCTCGAGCATGGTCGCGGAGCCACATAAGCCAACACCGAACCCGAACCTCTCCATCCTGTGCAGCATCTGTTGCTGCCGAGCATGACCTCAGTAAGTTACTGGGAATGACAAACGACCCCATAGCTCCTCAGCGAAGAGGAAGCGGAGATGCAACGAAAGCTTTCCCATCTGCCTCACCTAAACTTCAGCTTCGTTCAGGACTCTCTTCAGCTAAGGCCTCAACTCATAGGCAAATAGAATCACAAAGCCTCTCAGTACCTTCCAAGACCTCCTTTTCTAGCCAAGAAAACACAAACCGTACCACCTCCACGTACCGCAGCAAGGACAATTATCAGACTCTAGTAAACGATGTCAATATTGCAAATACAGTAATAGATTCAAACCAGCAATCTGACAACAGCAACGATGAAAATAATGATCAGGTGTTTAGTAGCCAGATGGCTGACACTGATGAAGACAGTGAACACAACACAGCTATTAAAGAAAACACATCTGTGTTTATAAAGGAACATACACTGGTGCCTAAGCTTAAAACTTTTGATGAGGTCACCAGTCTGACCAACAATAATGAAGCTCATTGCATCAGTCGTCACATGGAGGACTTGGTAATCACAGATTTGGAAGAAGAGGGAGTGGACGAATCCCAAGAGCAGAAGGTGGAAAGTAAATCCGAAGAGACTGGGAATGCAGAGAAACCAGTTGTGATGAGGTCTTCATCACAAGGAGAGGAAAATGAGGAACAAGAAGACATGGCGATTGCATGGTGTGTGACAGGTGTATGTGAGGCCACTGGTGAAAACACACAAGCACAAACAGCGATGGATCAGCATGGGGGTGACAGTCAGGGAGGATACCAGCAAACTTCCTCTTTCCAAGCCAGTCACAAGCCTGACAAGCCAAACAAGACGACCTCTCGGACTTTCACTGATGGAAAAGCAAAACCTTCAGGTTCATCCAAACTATCTACAAAAAACCTTCCTACCTCTAAACATGGGATGAAAACATTAATCCCAAACATCACCTCTTCAGTTAGTAGATCCAGGTCAATTCGAACCCTAACCCAGTCTGAGAGCCAGAGTATGAGGCGAGTTGTGCCCATCAGGACCAGCCGAGGTTCTCCATTCATAACCAAACATCCTGAAAAGTCTGCAGCCCTCATTCGAAGCTCCTCCAGAACTCCGGTGCCCACCGGTCTGACTCCTCCCCACCTCAACAGCACCTTTTACCAACAACGAGACAGACCAGCACCTTCCTCCTTATCCCAACGATCTGGCCCTGACTCCAAAGAATTGAGAGACCAAAAGGTTTCGACCATTCAGGGATCTGTTCGAGATCAGAACCAGGGCTTGCAAAGAAAGCCGTCAACCCGGAAGCCTGGAACAAAACCTGAAACTCAAACAGAAGAAAAATTATGTGTCTCCAAGCTGTCTGCACTTAATCAAGGTGGACAAGGAGGTAGCGTGAGTGCTCCTGTTACTCCTTTGCACAAAACCAAAATGCCCTCACCACATTTTGCTCGAAATACTGCATCATCGTCTTTCAGACGATCCCACATCATCCTTGATCCTTCTTGTTCACCTATTAGTGGTTCCCCTAAATCTTCCAGAAAGGATACCTCTGCTGTCCCCGCAACTGCTGCCTCTTCGACTCCTACCAGACCAGGGTCCCCAAGACCCAAAACCACATCACCAGATCTCCTCAGCATTTCCTCCTCGTCTCCACTGAGGAGGTCTCACAGTATTCGGTCATCTACTCTGTCACTGATCCACAACTCGCTGCCTTTCTCTAAAGGTCGCCACCGAAGCGATAGCGGCAGCTTCTCTGACAAGTCCACTCATTCCAAGGACGTGGTCAAAGCCACAAAGCCAAGCTGGAGATAAGAGCACACGTTTGAACATGACATCTGGGTGAAGTCTCCTATTCACCCCTTACTGGAGCTGAAATAAGAGTCAGAGAACTCTTTCCAATGTGAACTGTGGATTCCTGGATTTGAGGAGTCTTGGGGAAAGGATCCTATATTCCAGCCTAAAACCTAACTTCCTTCAGGTTTGAAGCTTCATTGTGGTTGAATAATGTGTGTGCACTGCATTTAAACTTACACTTTTTTTCCTGGTAAATGGATGCATTGATCAAATCACTACCTTATGTACCCTATGTACCTATGTACCTACCTTGTACTTGAAGTGCTCATAAATGATGAGAATATTTGATCCAAGTAAATGTTGAGGTTGATTTCCAATATAGCAATAAAGTAAATACACTTAGATCCTCAGGAAATGATGCATTTTAGCTAAATCTTTCTTAAAGTTTTCACAAAACAGCTGGTAGCTTATTATTTACCTTTAAGACATTTCCTCTACGTGGACATTGGATTATGTCTTGAAAAGCACATTTAGCTTCACTGGTTCCCCCACGTGCAGTAAATGTTAGTATTTTTGTAACGCTTTTTATGAAAACTCTTGAAAAAAGAGCCTTAAGTAGCTACAAAACAGTCAGTTGTGTTTGCAAGATTTTGGTGAACAGGTGGTGTGTAGTGCTAGATGTAGTGATTAAAAGACTGATCATTTAGTATGAATTTTTGTTTGGACTGTAAGGTTGGATCAGGTGAAAAAGAAGAGAGGTTTGAAACCTAGGGACTCAGTTTTTTGGTTTTTCTTATTTATTTTTTTAATAAATAATTTCATATAATTTTAAAGGGAACTTTCAGTACATTTCCTGTTAGAAACACCCTATTTCAATCACATTTTAATCCAATTCAACTCATTTTAGTGTTATATAATTAATGAAATGCCAATACATGAAATGTTTCTGAGCTAGCTTGAAATAGCACTCCGGAAGTTTGGTAGACTTTCACACTGGTGCCCCCTAAAGACAGCTAATCCAGCAATAATCTTGCATCCAGTCTCTTCTCTGAGCTCTCACCAGCCTGTAAAAGTCAGTCCGATGTTGACTCTCGTCTTTTCTCTTGCATTGTCACTTTCTCTCTTGGCTTGCTCCAGCATAAATGTAATGATCTGTGGGCGTGTGGGGTCCTGTGCAGACATCCATTGACACACCAGTTTGAAAGGATGAATTAACTTGATTCACACAGTAAATGCTGATGATGATCAGTGCTCACATTTACACAAACCAGTAGTAACCACACACGTAACTTGCAGAATAAAATAAAATAAAAACACAGAGGCTAAAAAGAAACCCCAGCATAAGAGACTGAGTGTAAGTAGAAAGTAAATAAGTGGAAAGTAAGTGAAGGTGTTAAGGTGGTGTTACACTGTACGGTTTTAGCCATATTGTAAGCTCATTTGATTCAGGACTAGTGTTGTTGGCAGCAATCAAAGATTTGACCACGATTCCTTCATGTTTGCCATCTTTTATCTACAACAGCTGAAAATTGCACAGTGTATGAGAGTAGGGGTTCAAGAAAGAAATGAATCAAGCAGAAATTCTTGTAGAGAGAACTTGATAGCTACATTTCAGCATAGCATACACATCTGAGTATAATCAGGCCCTAAGCTGAAGTGATGCATTAGCATCCATTAGCATAAGAGCTAGTCTATTGAGAAGCAAGAGTGAAAGATTTAGTCAGAAAGGAAATTATTTTCATGAGAAACACCATCTAACCCATCCTTTAATCCTGTCAGTGACCTCAAAAGATGCTAAATACCCTCAAAACGTAGTCTGTGTTAGCATACACAGCTGAGTATAATCAGGCCCTTGAAGTGATGCATTGGCAACCATTAGCATAAAAGCTAGTCTATTGAGAAGCAAGTGTGGAAGATTTACAGTCTGAAAGAAAATTCTTTTCATAATAAACACTATCTAATCCTCCCCTTAGTCTTGTCTGTGGCATTAAACGATGCTAAATACCCTCTAAACTCTGTGTTTGTTGGGCTGTTTTGATGTGTTGCATTTATCCTTTTAATCAAAGTGGTTCACGGGTGATTTAACAAGGTTGGTGTTTCAGCACTGCTGCAAACATGGCAGACTGTAGTAAACACAGTAGGCTTGTGATATTAAAATGCCCAAGAAGATTTATAAATGTTGCTGGAATAGCTGTTTATAGTTGAAAATAACAATTCTGAATGCCACATTTTTGCAGCACTCTCTTTGCAAAGCGGATTCCTTGCCAGTAAAAACAAATTTCACATTCACATTTCCCAACAAATCCTACTCCGCTTGAAGGTTAAATGATGAAATACCCATTTGAGAAGTAAGAAGATCTTCATGCAGGTCTGTGTTGATGTCAAAGAGAGTGAGCAGCATCAATTTTCTGTCAACAGTGAAACAAAAGCTTGTTTATGCAAATAGTACCAGATAGTACTTGTCCAGTGACTTTAAATCCCTGTATCTGTTTTTCTTTGGTTGTTTTGTTTTTTAAGGGGGGTGTTTGTTTTTTGTGATTCTCACCATGCACTTTTAACTTCACTGAGTAAACTGAAGTATCTGAAAATCTGGTTTGATTAAGAGAATTAATATAACAATTAATGATTTTTTTTAATCTGTATGATTACAAAATAAGTTATTAGTTTTGACTAAGAGGTGTTTTAAGCTCTGATTTAAACCAACAGTGTGACTTGCTGGAAAAACTTTGTAGTGCCAACTTTATGATTTGATATAAATATATTTGTATATATAATCTGTCTACTAATCAATAAAATGATACTCCTTTGACATAATGGATTTAAAAGCTTGTCCGTAAATGTCTTTTTCTTTTGTACTTTTTAGTGGAAGATTCAGAATTTTACCTGAAATGGTGACTCTAGAAAATGTGCTTCCTATTGAATGTTTTCCAAGACTGAAATACAATAAGTAATTAAAAAATAAAACACTGTAAAATCTAAAATAAAACAAAATAAGACCATATTAAATACAAGATAAAAAGAAGTAAATCACCCGATAAAAATTTTAGATAGTAAAATCAGGTCAAGCTGGGTCAAAAGCTAATTAGAATAGGTCGACTTTCAGTAGATTTAAAAACGTGTTTTTAGATTTATATCCTCATTAATGATTTAATTTGGACAGCCCTGATATATATATATATATATATCTGTAGGATAAATGTAGACTATGTATATTTTATATATGCCACTTTTTGTTCAAACGTAAATAAAAGCTGAGAAGTATTTTTTCCACCATGATGCCGCTTGTACATCATCTTATAATCTTCTTTGATATCAGCCAGTAAAAATATCAAATTAGATACTTTTTTTGAGTATTGAGATACCATTCTGCTGATACAGTGATACAAAACACATTATTTGTTTTCACTTAGAGTTTTGGCCAGGGATCCCCAACTCAAGGCCCGCTGTCCTGCAGATATTCAGTGTTTCCCTGCTTCAACACACCTGACTCTGATTAGTGGCTTATTAACAGACAGGTGCAGAGCTTGTCAGTGATCTTTAATATGAATCAGGTGTGTTACAGCAGGGAGCCGTCTAATACCTGCAGGATAGAGGGTCCTGAGGACTGGGTTGGGGATCAGCCAATGTTTTCCTTCTGTGTTACATGATCATAGCAGCCTATCAGATGTCTTAATGATATTGGTGCTGCTGTTGGTGAGGATGAGGTTTTGATTTGATATTTTCCTGATTTAATTCAGGTAATTGCACGTTATGTTTTATTATATTTATTATCTTATTACATATTTTTTATTTTCCATTTTGAAATAACTGAATAATCATATATCTTATATTATTCTGTATTTTAAGTATTTTATTTTAAAATAATTTCTTTATCTGATTTTTTGTATTAATTTAATCAGTATAATTGTTGTTTTAAAAAACATTTCTCTGAAGTACTGATGTTCTTGAGTTTATTATTACATACTGCCCCTGCAATAAAGATATTAATGCACACTGTAAAATTGTGAAGAGCCTAGAAGTATCAATATCATTATAGATGAAAAAGTACCATAAACTAATGGTATCGTATCGACAGGAAAATGTTGGTATCAGCCATCCCCTTGTAGGAGTAAAATATACTGAAACACACAGCACTGTTTTTTTGTTTTTCTTAATTCACGCTTTGCCTCTTTTTTAAATGCTCCTTTCATACCCAGCCATGTTACTGACCTGTTGCCAGTTAACCTTATTAGTTGTCAGATTGTTGTTGTTTTTGATTTGTACCAATAAATTTTCCAGCATTTTGTTGCCCCTTTCCAACTTTTTATAGATGCGTTTCAGAATTAGCTCAAATTTTCCATAAAAAGATAAAATGTCTGTTTTAATGTCTGATATGTTGTTTATGTTCTATTGAGAATAAAATGTGGGTTGGTGGGATTTACACATTGCATTGTTTTTAATTTAGAAGTATAACCCTTTGTTTGAATGAATTTGATAATCACTGACAGACTTTGACTCAGTACTGGCTACTGATCAGCAGGTCTTGGCTTTAGTGGTACGGTTCAGGTAGTCTCAGTAAAGACGTCTATCTCTGTTTTAACTTGCTCTATTTTTTTCCATTCTTCAAAGCTGTTTTAGCAATAAACAAATAAATTTAAATCAAACCAGGCAACAAGAGTTGTAAACAGTTTCCTGAAAAAAGACTAGCCGTGTGCTGCGACCTGAATCTGGCACTCTGGACTGAGTTTTTAATTAGCTGAAAAACATCTGTTTCTATCGTTACATTAAAGCTTGGTGACACAACAACACAAAACTTTTCTGGCCTGAAAATAACACACCTACTTTTCTGTTTTATATGATGACCACAACTGATAGTTTATGATTGTTTTGCGCTTAAAATGTTGTGTACTACAAATAAAGTTTATTATTACACAGCCCATAAAATAAGTAATCAGCTGCAGAGTTTAGTTTAGCCTTCTGTGTGGAAGGACACATTTCTGATGGGATTTAATGATGGAATCATGCTAAAACACCAATGAAGAGATGCCATAGGACCAGGTACTTCTTTTTTAAGTCTATTACCATCCAAATCTGTCATTCAGCACAGATTAAAAGCCTTAAATCAAAGCTAAAAAATAAACAGGTTTCTTTTTTAGGAAAAAGTCCAATTTCTCCTACAAAACAAGAGAATTTTTTTTTTTTGGGCCTCTACTAGATCATGTGGATACCACTGTGCTCTGCATTTCATTTAATGGCTGCTGAGACTGCTCTTTATATGCTATGGCTAACTGGCCAGTCACTGTAAAGCCTTTCTTTATAGTTCCTTTCCATCCCTCCATCTGCTCCTTCCACTTGGAATAATTTACAAACTGCTTTCTCTGTGGGAGTTTAAGTTGATTTAAGGGTTGGTCAGTGTGACATTTCTATACATCACATAATTCATCCCATGCTGGATTTCATGTTCCAAATGCTGGTTGCTGTCTTGTTTGCTAGCTGATGTCTCTGATTTAGTCAGGTGGTAAATTATAAATTTGTAGTTGTGTTGTCGTCGTGGTCAGGTCACTCTTTAGAGATTTCTAACCTTAATGATGTTTTATCTGGTTAAATAAAGAACAAATCAAATGGCAATTTGCTGATATCCTAAATTCCACCATTATGCTATTTCTATTAAACTCATGAGCCAGTGATCAATGAGACGATATCAACATGCTGATTTATTTTTAAACTCATTTAAATGAAAAACAATCAAAAGTCATTCTATATGTTGAGCTAAATGTTCACATCATGTGAAAGAAGAGGAATAATCTTCTATGTGTAGACATTAAAGCAGAAAATAGTGCAAACTTTAGTCTTTATCGTCACAAAATAAAAGTTTGTTACAATAATTGAGGTAGTACAGACTATAGTTAGTGTAGTTACATCATTGCATATCACCATGCTCCTCATCAAATCAAAACAAGACATTTTGGTTGTTAAAATAAAGAAAAAATATTCTTGTTTAAGCGTGTTTTACAAATAATAACAGCATCTATGTCGACTGCTGTGTAGCAACCATGTTAGAAAGAACACACACATTTGGAGTTGTGATGGGAAAGGTGGTAACTCTGGAAAGGGAGATAAAAATACCATTAACGATAAGTTAAAATATCAGGGGTGTCCAAAGACGGTCCTTGAGGGCCGCAGTCCTGCAGCTTTTCAATGTGTACCTGCTCCAACACACCAGACTCACAATATATGGATCTAACAGTCTAAGACTCAATTTGAGTCAGGTGTGTTGGAGCAGGAAAACGTGGAAAACCTGCAGGATTGTGGCCTTGACAACCAGAACGGGACACCCCTGCAATAAGTCAAGACTTAAGGAGACTCACACTTCGCAGAAAGTAAAACACAACTATTCAGACTCGAATAACATGCAAGAATATGTGGATAAAACTTTTTAAAAAAAAAAAAGGTGAGAAAAAATTTACTTAAAACAAGTATATATATATATATATATATATAAAAAAAATAAACACGTTAATCATGCAGAAATATGTTTTTAAATGACACAGAGAACGCCATGTTTATCACGGGCAGCTGAACAGAGTCTACCGCCACTGCAGCAATTTCTGAGACCCTTTATTGGGCAAATTACCATATTTGTTCACTTCACTGGGCATCCAAAACACCTCGGCATGCTGGTCCATGAGGTCATACAACCAAACGAGTTCTCCACACCAATCATCAAAGTTCAGGCTACACCCCAGCTACTTCAGCTTTGAAGTGTGAAGGAAAAAAATAACTGTTAGCACAAACCACTAACCTTTATTTTAGTAAAGAAAAAAGTAGTATGTGATAGTGTTTCTGAGTGTCCAATGGATCCTGTATTCTTTATAGGTTTTAATGTCAACGTCATCTGAGCTGTGAAGAAAATTTAGAGCGACTACTCTGAATGACATAGTCTGTCCTGAATTTTATTCTTTTTTTATTTTATCTCTACTTTCAGGTCAATGCAACTGTTGTGGTTTCTTTTTTAAAATTACTTTAGCACACAGCTTAAACTACGTTCAGTATTCATGCATCACTTGTCCCTGAAAGTTACTTCTATTTGAGTTTGATGAATTCTGCAGTGTCTCCATATGAGTAATAAAAGCGAAGTCCAGCATAGAGCGGCTGGCTGAATGTGGTCTGGACCCTGTGGAGGAGAGTCATCCTGCTTTTAGAGACGCTGTAGAAAGACAGAATACCTTGAGACTGATTAACATAAACTCCGATTCTGAAGCTCTGAGCCTCAAAGATTGAAAGTTTGACATCATTGTGCCAGAATGCATAGCAGTCCTTGCCACAAGCCATTGCCCAGGAGATCTCATTGCACCCAAATACGGATTTTACAGACATTCCGGGTCGGGTGATGTTCTGGTAAGTGACTGCGACTGTGATGGAGCTCCCTATCCATTCCACCTCGAAGTAACAACGATCAGGCAGTGGGTCTCTGCCCAGGACTTCAGTAAAAGAGGTGAATCTGTTTGGATGATCGGGGTAAAACAGCTGTTGTTCCATTAATTTGGCTTTTCTGTTCTCCTCAGATAAAGAGAGGTGTGGGTTTGCGGTGTCTGGATCCAGAGTGACGTCACATGAACATTTTATGAATTCAGCTCTGGTTTTTGGCTCGGCTGGGGGAAGTAAAACATCAGCTTCCACGATTGCCCACGAGATGTTTTTCCATTTCTCTGTCAGGATGCCCTGTAGTTTACTTACACAGTTAGACACAGCTGCTGTCACATTTTTAAAGTACGTCAGAGGACGATCGGTGATGGAGGGCGAGCGCCGAGGTTCACCGAGTGCTGCCACAGACGGATAATTGTGTAGAAAATGGTTGTGATCCTCTGTGTGTGAGAGCTGCTCCAGCTCGCCGTCTTTCCTCTTCAGCTCAGTGATCTCCTGCTCCAG
>JBAFTA010000006.1:4185439-4200069 GCA_036919975.1 Melanotaenia parkinsoni | reverse complement strand
AGATAATGCAGCTGCAGAAGTTCCACAACACTTTTATGAGATCATGGCACACACACAAACACACACCAACGTCCACATCTATCCTTGTCTTATTCTGGTCTTCTGGTCTTAGTCTAACCTAAACCAAAGAAATGACCTCCCCTTCAGCAGGAGCATTTGGTCCTCTTACGAACGACAACTTTTTGACAAAGTTTGTGATTTTGCTTTGGAAAAATGATAGAGGTCAATGAAGACCCGTTATATAAGTATTTTATCCTCATGTTTGTTTTTCATGCTTGAAAAACGTTGTAAATCTCTGCTGCTGTCTGGTACCGAAAGTTTCATCAGCCAAGAAAAAATCCTTGTGAGTAAAACACATTTGAAAGTTAAGCTTCATCTGATCCTGACTGCAGACAGATGCTGATCAACGAGAGGCAATTAAAGAATTGAAACGGCAAATAAAGTTTACAATTTCAAATAAAGTCTGCAAATAACATGTTACATGGGGACATTTGTAAGCATCTGGCTTTAACAAAGTATGTTGACAGTCTAGATTTTTTCCCTCACAGTTCCAGGGTTAGACCTGTGCTTCTCAGACTTTTTCAGCCACAACACCCAAAACAGCATACGTTGGTCTCTGCGCCCCCATTCGTGCACAGGACGACCCATTTATGATCTATCAAATGGGTCATGCTGTGCACATCCTCTAAATCAAGGCTACTCAATTTGGTCCTACAAGGGCTGCAGGTTTTTAGTGTATTCCTGCTTCAACACACCCAAATCAAATTGAATGGATCTAACAGCCAATCACGTTCTGCACAATGACTCATTAATTTGAGTGAGGTGCATTGGAGTAGGGATTCATGGAAAACCTGTTATATCCTGCTCTAAATGAAAAGCTTGAAATTTGCTGAGACAGAGCCAACTTGAAGAATAACACCTGTAATAACTTAAAAAAATTCTTCATATAAGGCTTGAAATATATCTGAAACTTAATAAATAAGGGGGATAAAGAGCTTTTTTGGTGGATTCGGTTTACAGCTGTAGCAAAGTATGAACATGTCAAAAATCAGCTTCTCTTGCAGAGATAATGCTGCATTTGGATATTTAATATGGTATGAGTAATATCTTTGCTGTTTATGCATTAATGCGTTAAAAATGAACACGCTAATTCTACAGATTAATCCCTTTGCAGTAACTAATTAATTTTGACAGCTTTAATCAAAATACCAAAGATATTTGGTAAATGTCGGCTATCATTTTTACAGTGATCTGGTGACCTCCTGAAATGATCTTGGGGCCCCCTTGGGAATCGGGACCCCCAGTTCGAAGGATAACTTGTTGATGTTAAACTGCTAAAACAAAAATCAAAGCGTCCTTCTCTGACGTTTTCAGTCCTCCAGATGTCGTGGCGTTCGTCTTACCGCTGCTCCAAGTTTCGTCTTGTATTCGGGAAGCCAGCTACCAAGGAGCACAGCTATGATGGGGTGCCAATCACACGCAGTGTCCATGACAACCACTACTGCTCAGCCAATCCCTGCTTCATCGCTGTAGTGACAGAGTGTGCTGGGGGCGGGGCTTTTTTAGTCCTGCCAATCCAACATGTACGTATGTTTCTTTCTGATGAACACAGTAAAAATAAATTACTCATCCTGTTTAAATCTTTTCTGATGTGACAGAAGATTATATCCATATCTTTCTAAGTGTAACATAATGAGCTTTAGAGGTTGATTTTGTAGCCAACGAAGTACAAAGACGCATCATTATCAGAATGTTTAACTTGACTTTTATGAAGTAAAAGTCAAGTTAACCAGTATTAACAAGTCTAGTAGCCTCTTTCCAAATCACCTGACCAAGATTAAATATTTACATTTATTGGATATGGGGTAGATTTTTTCTTGTATAAATGATAATAACTTGACCTCTTTCAGATGGGCAGGGTGGACCCTCAGCACCCCCGGGTGTGCGGCCACGGTGGCAGAGTCTTGGACATCAAGTGGAACCCGTTTGATGATTACTGCATCGCATCTTGCTCCGAGGATTGCACCGTATGATATTTATGCTTTCTGTGTGTGCAGTTAGAATAAAATTCTCTTCCTAAAAGGGATGGGAATGGTTTCAGACTCGGGACTCTTATACACCAAGCCAACAAATGCTTGCAAGGACTATTGAAAGATTTGGTTTCCCTTGTGTTCTCGATGCTCTAACGTCATTTCCGGGCTCCATCACTGTCTTTCTTTGGCTATTTCCTTTGAAGAGTCACTGTTGCACTGTAGAGTCACCATCTCCAGAGTAACAGCTAACTTAGATGGTCCTAAACAATCTCTTTTGTCATTTCTTCAAAACAAGCGACACTTTTCAGTGCACTTGGAGAGACCTGCTCTGTCTGACATTACTAAAATCTAAAGGATATTCTGCATTTTCATGTGTTCTACCACCCCATTCTGCCCTGGTGAGCTGTCATCTTGTGCAGGAGAATAATGTATGTTGCAGGTGACAGCTGGAAGTAGCAACGTGTTCAAGATCTAATTTATTTGTTTAGATGTTGGTGATGGACCCTGCATGGACCAGGGGCCTCATTTATCAAGCTTGCGTGGGAACAAAAACCAGCATACGCCAAATATAGTCAACTTTTATGAAAACCAAACAAAAATGTTCCAACCTCCTCGCAAACTTTGACGACAGGATGTTCAGGAAAAAGGGAGATGATATTAATAGGAACTGGCTGGAGGTCTAGAAGCAATGCTAATGAAACACACAAGAGGTGGATTTCCTTTTATTTATTTATCCTTACACAATGTTTTTTTCCCCCTTTTTTATTGTTGTCCTAATTTCTGTCCAGATGGTCTTTATTTCCTACAACTCCTTGTCCACCTGGTTAATAGTGGTGATTGTGTCCCTCTGCACCGCCCACCCAGCTGGAGCACCCAGCAACTAGAAAGAAATATTATTTAACACTAAATAAACTGCTACCAATCACAGATGTATCTGTCCATATAAATTTTATAAATTAAAACTAATAAACTACCGGCGTTAGTACTGTCATTTAGCAGACACTTTTCTCCAAAAAGTGATTCATCACTCGGGGAATCGAACTTCAGTCTCCCGCATGTGAGACGGATGATCTGTTTTGCCTTCCTTACTGCGATGACAGCATCTGCCCCCTGCTGCCACTACTCTGCATTTCTAACACAAGTAATGCCCATACCATGCCCACCAATTCAACATTTTTACGTTTGTCAGCGTAGTCCATCAGTATCTCAGTCCCACATCCTAAAAAATTCCACTTCTTAACTCTTTTTCCCTCCTGAGCCATCATGGAAATGATGTGATGAATATGTATTACAGGCCTTCACCTGGCCATTTATAGCCACCATGTGGGCGTGGGAAGACGCTCCCTCACGTGCGCCCACTTTAGAGTTGATTCTAATTTATGAACAGAAACAGGTGTAGGACCTGCGTGGGCACTCTTTGATAAATCTGAAAGTAGAAGTGCGCAGCATTAGCCTTTTGCACAGCAGACGCCACCTGTAGTTTGCTTTGCTACACACAGTTTGATAATTGAGGCCCCAGGTCTGCATGGACCTGGTCTTACATGTTGGTTTGGTGTATAGACACTTATAGTTATGACTATGATTTAAGGTCTAGGCTCTTAACAAGTACCATCCACATAATCAGCCTATTTGCTTGTACACAGGTGAAGATCTGGGATATTCCCACCTGTGGCGTCAAACAGAACATTACCAAGGCCAGGAAGACTCTGATTGGTCACTCGAGGAGGGTGGCAATTATTGAGTGGCATCCTACAGCTGAGAACTTGCTGCTTAGCTCCGCCTATGACTACAAGGTCAGGCACCTCATTGGTCAGTACCTCAGTCAGCTGAATATATTATCTGAACTCGTGTTAGCGTCATCTTTGTATGGAGGGATCTACAAATCCGTACCTTTTTGACATATTTAGACATTTCTAAAGGCCCAGGGTAAATTTAATAAAAGAATGATATTTTTGTTAAAAACCATCACTTATAGCCACAATGTTAAAAGTACTGACAGATAAATGAAATCCCTGTTTCCACTGAGTGACACGTTCTGGGTTGGTACAGTTAGGAATGGCCTGGCCTGGTCAGACGAGTGTTTTCATAGCAATTCCGACCCTCACTATGTAGGCAGGGTTTAGCCCAAATGTCTAGTGTTGCTCCCACGACGGCCACAGTCCTGCAAGTTTCAGTGTTTTCCTGCTCCAACACACCTGACTTAAATGAATGAATCGTGCAGAACTTCATAGCTGTTGGAGCAGGGAAACGTTGAAAACCTGCAGGACTGCAACCTTTTTGGTTGAACAGCTCTCTACTACTGCAATGACAACAAATGTAAAGCAACAACTAGGAACAGGCATCTTAATCTTATCTTTTCAGTGCCGAGTGAACAGTGAAGTGAAACAGCTGATGTCTAACAGGGTTTCTATCTTCTAGGCTTGTTTTTGTTGCAAGAAGTGATGTTTTTCTACCTCCCAATCAACAAACTTTAGTAGATCTGCCCTAACCATATTTTTCTGTTCTCCTGGACTTTCAAAAGCCTAGAAATTGCACAGTTCATTTCAATTGTATGGACCCCTTTTATAAAAGAAAAACAAAAGCCTGTTTCCACCAACGGGTCTGGCTTGGTACAGGACAGTTAGTTGCAGTTTGGTTTGGTAAATCCTGATCTCTGTTGCATTTCCACAGCCAAATGTACCCTTTCTGGGTAGGCAGGGTATTGGCTGGATAGAAGGCACAGTCAGTTTTTGAATATAGAAAAATGTGCACCCAGTCAGACCCATGGTGGAAACGGGGCTATGGTGTACCATACCAAACCGACCCAAACCATACCACTCTTTGGAAACATAAATTAGCTCACATCAATGCTGTTTCTTGTAGGAAGCTAGGTGGAGCTAATTCTGTACTGATGGTGCTTGGCTTTGCAAAGGTCTGCAGGAACCAATGTGATCCATCTCTGGTGCAAACATTTGGTCTGGTGTTGAGCTAATTTAGGCTATAAATCAGTCTCAGCTAATGTTAATTCCTTAGTTGTTTTTGCTTGTGTTGGAGCAAGGAGTTGTATCTGTACTAAGCTCTATCTGGCCCTGTGTCAGTCATTGGAACTAAAGTGTTTTAACTCTGACACCATTTTAGCCACCATTACTGAACTGGACAAATTATTTGGATCTTCTTTTTTATGTGACCATGAAAATATGTGGCTGGCAAACAGAGGCAACCATAATGTTATTTAAGTCACCAGAAATAAAGAAACCCAGCAACAAAGACACCTAAAATTACCCAAATAAATGTGTATCTGCAGACATGAGTGCTTCATCACAGCAGTGTTATGATGTAATTTGGTAATCCCACCGTACAGGTCTGACCTGGCTTCATTTCTCATCCTGGTCCAGGTCCTGCTCTGGAATGTGTCCCATTCGGGTGCAGTCATCCGGCATCCGGTCCGGGTGCTCCTGATGCCCGTTCATCACCGCTACCCATCGGAGGCGCTGCTGCTGTCTGTCAGCTTCAACAGTGACGGCAGCAGGCTGGCGGTCACGTCCAAAGACCGACGGGTTCGAGTCCTGGACCCACGGGCGGGGAAGATTTTACAGGTTTCTGTTTGAAGTGTTTGTTTCGCCTGATTGTGTTATCAGGTTAAGTTTGGAATTACAGAGCTGATGTTTCTGCAGGTGTCCAGCAATAAATCTCACCGGGCCAGCAAGGTTTTATACATCGGAGGGTTGAAGATGCTTCTGTCCACAGGCAGCTCACGCTGGAACCAAAGACAGATCATCCTCTGGGATCCCGTAAGACACATTAATTTATTAAAATTAAACCTCGATCATCTTCTTTCTGTGGGACATAAAATATGCATGAAATGAAACAGACACATAATTATTCATTTATGAAATTCAATGCTTAGGCCACATACTTAAAAACACTGGGGAGGATTTCTAAACATTCCTGGAACAAAAATAAATTGTCCAGTTTTTTTTGTTTTTTTTTAAGGCACGACTGAAGAGGAAGCAGAATCTCGAGACCTTTCGTTATATCTGTTAATCTAATTAATCAGGTCATGAGTCAAACTATATAGTTTAATATAAATGATGCCCAAAGGTTAGGCCTTACCAACAGAAGCAGAGCACAGCCATGCTTAAAATGTGCCATGCCTTATCCGGAGATCAATTATCTCTGTGTAACAAAGCTAATTTCTTGTATTAACAAGTTAAATAGGTTTTATTGTAACCATGATTAAATCTAAATAAATTAATGCATCCAGTGCCAGCTTGTTTTAAATTTAAGCAGGTTATTAATACTAAAAATGTCAAATTAAAAGTTTAAGTGAGCAGCTGGTGGAAATTGCTCTGAAATATTGGTCATAAAAAACTACATGCTACAATAAACTTCCATGCAAAACAATTTTATTACAAAGGTTTCCGCACAAGAACATTTAGGTAACGCAAAAAACTCACAAAAAAAAATATGTACCTAAATAAACTATGCAAGATTTAAAAAGTGTACAGAAAAAAATTGAGAAATACAGGAAAAATATAAATAAAATTAGAATACACCTGAGCGACATTAGAGCTTTTGGATGGAGTTTTTTTTTTTTTTTCTAACAATACTTTATGCCTGTAGGTGCATCACGTGAATGGAGCGTGTTGGACATCAGATTCTCATCATGACACGTGTGTCACATGAAGGGGGTGTGGACAATTTTATATATAAACAACTGCGACTCAGTTCTCATTGTTCATTTAAAAACTCGTTCAAAAGAATCGATTCGTTCACGAACGTCAAATCTCTATTGTTTTCTAATAACTGGATCATTTATGCTTTGACCTGATATTTAGTAATGACTCCAGTACAGAGTCAATCATCAGGACAGCTGTTTGAAAAGCTGGAGTTACCTGTAATCTAATAAACCAGATTCTTATTTGAGCTCTCTATAGTAACTGTGGCATCTTGAGCAAACAAAACTAATCTTCTGTTATCAAAATGTAACATATTGATAAATAAAGACATATTGATTGCAATAAAGACTAGAACCCTCAACATAATTAGATGAATTCATCACATATTACTAGAAAATAGCTTTGGTTATTAACTCATAATCTCTTAGTTACAATTGCACAACAAATTTCCAACTTCTTTCTCCATTTGTGTGCAGGACGACTTATCTGAGCCTCTGTATGAAGAAGATCTGGACGGATCTGCAGGAGTTCTCTTCCCTTTCTATGACCCAGACACACATATGCTCTACCTGGCTGGAAAGGTTGCTAAATACATACTAAATCCACTATTTCCATGCCCAAGATTATTAAAAACCTGTCTCAGTTATCAGTCGCAAGCAAGAGCAAAATGTTTGTGTAATGAATATATTTCCACTAGGATTTTAGATCAAACTATTTTTTAATGATTTTTGGCTTCACAAGTTTATATTTCTGTTGCTATAACAGCATGAAACACTGGACTTTAGAGGCTGAGGGTTGCTGTTGTGTTTTTTTTTTTTTTATTTGTAGGGAGACGGGAACATCCGGTACTATGAGCTGAGCTCTGAGAAACCTTACATCAGCTTTCTGATGGAGTACAGATCCCTGCTGCCACAGAAAGGCCTTGGTGAGATAAAAACACACATCTGCGCACTGATAAATTATATCTGGGGGATGGGGAAAATTAAGCTAAATGTGCAACCATTCATTCAGAAAAAGACCAACCTAGTAAGTTCAGCCAGTTACACCAGTTAGCCAGAACGTTAGACCCGTTTCCACCAACGGGTTCAAATCAGTATGCATGTTCTTTGCATTTCCACAAGCAAAAACTGGGAATAACTGATTTGACCCAAAAGGGTGGAACTTGACATACTGTATTCTGTTAAACGGTTGGAAGAATCATCCCATGTGACCCGGCAATGAGAACAAAGCTGCAGCAGCACCATGATTAAATAAGCCGGGTTAGATTTCTGTTGTTTAAAGCCACGGGCCAAGAAGAAAGAACACAAACTGTTGGATGTCCACTATTCCCGCTCTTTGTTTCTAAGTCTCTTTCTCCTTCCTCATAATTAAAGGAAGGCATCGCTAGCTGATGCATCAATCCTTTCCTCCCAGGTAAGGGCCTGGTTGGCTATGGAAATACAACAGAGGTTTACAGAACCAAACCTGCTGTTGGAAATGCGTCTATAAACTTATTAAAGTAGCACCTGACAGTTGGTGGGAGATATCAGGCAGCAAGTCAACAACCTGTTCTTGACGTTAATGTGTTGGAAGCGGAACAAAGGCAACTGTGAATGTTTGAGCGACGTAACAAGGGCTAAATAGTGACGGTTAGACAGCTGAGTCATAGTATCTCCACAACGGCAGCTCCTGTGGGATGGTCCTGGTCTGCAGGAAGCATGCCTGACCAAAAGTTGTCCCTTTTAGTAGAGACCACTTCCACCAAAGTGGCCCACTGCATGCAGCATTGGAAGGCTAAGGTTTGTTGATGTACATGGGGAGCTGGCTCAAGCTGTCCTTTCTAACAAAGAGGCTAGTGTACCTCAGTAGAAAAGGTATAAGTTAGTAAACTACAAGGCTGCTGACCTGTTTCCACCATCCAGAGTATCTACAGCAGACCTGTCAGTGTTAGATCTGGACCATGAAGAAGGTGAGCCGGTGGGTGTAGTGTGATGCTTTGGTCGATAATCTGCTGGAAATACTGCATCCTGCCATTCAAATGGATGTTACATTGACAGTCACCCCCTCCTGAAACATTTTACTTTACCAAATGCGTCCCTTCATGGAAACAGTATTCCCTGGTGGAAGTTTCTCTCTCTCAGCAGGATAATGTGCCCCGCCACGCTACAGATAATCCAAGGATGGTTAGACGACATCAACTTGACGTCCAAATTTTTCAGATCTCCAATCAAAACATTTGTCCATACCTCGAAGGGTCAGGGTTTACTTTGGGACAAACAGGGGGTCCTACTGAGGACTGTGATGGATGGTCGTAATATTTTAGTTGATTGGTGTACAAAGAACAACAACTACCAGCAACAAATGATTGATAAAATATTTGCCATTATTCAGGCACTGTTCTACAACAGACCTCTATTATTAGCTCAGCATTTCAGACCAGATCCTGAGAACAGTTTATTGATTAAAGCAAATTTTACAAATGACTGACATCTGACATCATTTCAGGGGTGATGCCAAAACGTGGCCTGGATGTAAACGTGTGTGAGGTTTTCCGGTTTTATCGACTGATAGCCATTAAAGACTTGGTGGAACCGCTGTCGATGATTGTACCACGAAAAGAGGTTCTTAAGATCCACCCTGCATTTCTCACTAAACACTATGGAAAGCACGTTAAGTCATGTTATAGGGCTCTGCCCTGCCTTTTCAGTCTGGAGTTTTCCAAGAGGATCTTTATCCGATGACTGCTGGAAGTCAGGCGGCCATGACGGCTCAGGAGTGGCTGCTGGGGGTCGACAGAGGTCTGTACCCATCAGTGTATTTAAACCAAAACTGTTCTCAGATTCATGACATGATCTGTGCACCACAATCAGTCTGTTTCATCTCTCCATCAGAGCCAGTGTTGATTTCCCTAAAGCCTGAGATTCGAATAGAAAACCCTTACGCAGAAACCCCAGCGGAGAAGGAGCCGGTGCGGCGGTTCCAAATAGCTCCACATGGAGGAGCAGTGAAGGCAGACCAGGACTTAACTGAGCAGGTAGATCACCATTAATCTGAGTTATATATATATATATATATATATATATATATATATATTCTCAGAAAGCTAAAATAGATAGTGGAGCAGAATTTAAATGCACTATAATAAACATGTACAGTACATAAATACTATGTGTATAACTTTCTGCATAGAAATAATTATTGCACATAACAGCCTAGGTGTAATTTACATGTGTTAAATGTTAAATCTGATGCCAACTAATTCATACAAAACACTACAGAAGTTAACATCCATCTATTGAGTCAGCTTAATTAAATGAATACTTTTAAGTCTTGTTTTGTTCGATAATTTGCCTGCATCCAGGAGATAACTTCATGTAGGCCATGTACTTTACACGAAGGTTAATAGTGGATTATTCCTTGTTCCTTTAGTAATTAAGGGATTGACAAATAGGGAAGACAAACAGACATTTTTTAACTACAGTGCTCATCAGATAGTTGTAGCTCACATAGAAATACTTTAAAATGAGCTAGATCAAGTCTCAGACATGGTTGCCTTACATATAATACCTGAAAATCCTGCTGTTGAGGAAGAAACACTCGTCTCAGAAGTCTGAGGAGTGTTATTTGATTTCTGAACATCTTTCTAACTTACTGGAAACTTGTAAACCTGCTTTTCTTATTAAAACTGCACACGGAGCGTACATCCGGATCGTTATCTAGTTATTTATGAATATAAAAATAACAGTAGTCATTTTAGTTTTTTTTCCCACCAAAAAATGGAAGTTGCAGTTTTCTTGTACCTTTTAATAAATTTCCAAAATGATTTCACCATAAATCATGGACGATTGATGACACTGAAATCAGTCACATTGTTCAGATTTCATTAATATTTTGAAGTACTGTCCTCCTGCCCTGTGTCAGGCCTTCCTGGAGGAGCAGCTGGCTTACCAGGATGCCAAATACCCCAGAGACCTGAGCGATCTGTCCGGCTGGCAGCCAGATGAAACACAGGTTCCCCTCTGGACGTACTACTGCACCCCACACTGCTGCGAACCTGCAGAAACACCACCACCCACCACTGAGAGGGAGGTCAGGCAGAATCTATTTCATATGTACACCCTTGTCTTTGGACGGTGTTCCTCTTCATCTAGCCAGGACCATCTTTCTTTCAGCTCCTGCAGGTGTTTTACAGTCAGCAGGATGAGATTAAAGGCTTGAGGGAAGAGCTGCTTCAAAAAGATGTCAGTACACACAGTACATCATCTCACGATAAAAGAAAAGAAAATTAAACTTACTGTAAAAAAAGAACTTGGTAATCCAACAACAGGTTCTTGTGAATATAAGTAACTCCATTTGTTTCCATGCTGCAGGTCAGAATTGCTGAACTGGAACTGGAGATCAAGAACCAAAGGAACAATTTGAGGGCGACCTTTTGATTTTAGTCAGGTACATGTTGTAGGAATTCCTGCATTTGTATTCAGTCCAGCTAAAAACAAACTTTGGTTAAAGTTTAAAATTTAAATCTGTTTTTAGCTGGAAAAAGCGTGCACCTTTTACCTCAAAATAAAGTTTGTTCAGGTCCTTGTTTCCTGGAATTAGATTGAGAGTTTAGCTTTATGGCCAATTAAACGCTTTCATACATGAACGCTGAACGTTACACAATAAAATTTGGTCTGGATGTTGTTGCTTTTCACGCATATACCTCACAATGAGATCAACCAGTCAGGCACCGGGTGACACCGGAGTGTCTTCCAGTATCCGTTTGGGAAAACTGGGAGACACTGCAGGGGTACATGAGCAAAAGAGAGGGGGATAACTTATTTCTTTCTTCCTTAATAGATCTTGGCTGGCATAATGAAGTGAGTCAGTTCAGGTGGTCAGGATTACTACACGGATGTAGAAATGTACACGTATGTGCATTTAGAATAACTTCTAGAACTTGAAAAGTTACTCATAATATGAAACGATGTATTTTTTAGTTCCAGATACCCATGATTCAATGTTTTGTGATTTTGTAGATCTATTGTGATTTGTAAGTTGTACTGAACGTGTAAACGAGTAAATATATTAATGTGCGAATATTTAAAGTAAATGAATGTGTTTTTTTTTTCTGATTTTCTTTATTCTGGGGAGCCTTTAAAAGATCTGGCTAGAGATAACAAATGAAAAATGGCTCTTTGGCTAAATCTGGCATAATTTCAAGTGTTCATTTATATATATACAGTATGTATATATATATAATTCATTCAGGGGTCTGTAGCCCGTCCCAGTAATTATCAGGCAAGGGGCTGGACGTTCTCAGGGACATCCAAACACCTCACAGAATGAATAATTTCCAGGATAAAAATATTGTTTACTTCGCCTGAATTTCAATAAATCAGAGGTGAACATTTTAATTTGTATCCTTTAAGGTTTTTCCCCTACAGACGATAACAGCATGCTAACAAATCCACATCAATGTCATTGATCACCCTCAGTAACAAAATGCTTTGCTCTCACATACACTTGCAGTCTTGCTTTGTGAACGTTAGGGTCTAAACTTTAAGCAACAGTCAAAAATAAACACTATTATCCACGTTCTTCTGTAATTAGTAGTTGAATTTGTGATGTTTTCAACCCTAATGAGGGTCGATGAGGCTCTAAAGGATATTTTCCAGCACAATTCACAGATCTGCTGCTCTGGTGGACAACATGCCTGATGGCTGTACATCATTTCACATGTAATTAGATTAATCTGAAACACGTGCTGAAACATGAACAAATATTTTCATCCGACAGTATCACCAGAACCTTGTTTGCATTTTCATGCAATCCTGCCCACTTCTGTTTGGGCTGAGTTATGGTCCAATATGGAGAAATTTCAGCATCTTGGGGCCTTGTTAAGCAGTGAATGAGCAAACCTCAAATATTATGACTGGAAGAATGAAACTACAAATACAACCAGCCCACAATGAGCTACTTCTAAAGGGTGGCTGGACTCACTGTGAGGGAGAAACATGGTGTAGGACATAATTATTTGTCTGGGTTCAGGTTACAGAGTAGGAATCAGGCTCCTTGTGGCATTAATTCACCTCTCTACAAACTACAGTTTACATGTTGCCCCTGAATGCAGCAGTAAAGCAGAGGATTCTGGGAAAACACTTGTTAAAAGATATAAGGCAAGAAAGACGACGGCAGAAGCAAAATGTTAAGATTTTATTTACAAAGTCTTTTTTTTTTTTTTGGTTTATTGTTTAACTTACAGAAGTAAAAAAAAAAATTAAACAAAGGAAACAAACTACCAAGCAGAAACAAATGAGAAGGCAAAGGGAGGGATGAAGAGAGACGGCGTCCCCAGACAACCACACCAAAGTAAACAAAAATTCTCTGAAAAAATATTTCTTTTAAAAAGCTCTGTTGGCAAAACAAACAAAACAAAAAACAAAACGGAGAAAATACAATCTGCCCTGAGCGCGCTCGACCGCGGTGGGGGGAAAGGGGGGCGGGAGGAGGGTCTGGTTTAGGAGGATCTCAGATGTTCAACTCAGTAACATCACGATGATGTCAGAGAACATCACTTGGACAGACGGGAGGAGGAGGATGGTTTGGATGATCCATCGGCCTCTGCAGACAGAATCTGAACTCATTCATTCTCTTCTGATGCTATCGGAGCTGCTTTCCAGTAAAAACTGGTGCTTTTCCTTCTTTAACAAGAAATTTGATTCAAAGTTTTAAAGAAATTAATTGTTTTCTCTCCACAGGAAGACAAACAGTTTGGCTTCAGAGTGCTGAAGCAACGTTTTTATCCCGTTAAAAAGTCCTGAGTTTTTATCTCTGAGCCGAGGCTTTATTTAGAAGAACTTTAATATCCTGCTAAGTTACACGTGTACAAAATCCACTAAAATCTGACCATGTGTCGTTATTCTTAGTGAAAAACATGCAGATTTTGGGTCGTTTGGTTCAACAAAAGACATTTAATGAGTCATTTTTGGCTATGAAATGAACAACGGGTGCTTTGGAGTTGGAAAGTTAAACGTTTGGTTCCTGAGTTCAGAAAAGTAGACGTGTTGTAATACGAGACAGCTTGGGCTTTTTTAAATCATTAATAGAAGTAGTTTGGATCTGTGAGAAGAAGCTGATGAAGGGTGAGGAGGAGGAGGAGAAGACCAGATTCAGAAATGGGATGCAGCCCACAGGTGTAGGGATAAAGGAGGTAAGGTAGGAGGAGGCTGGGCCAGAGGTCAGAGGGGTTTGCAGGGGCCTCTGTGAACCCTCAATCATCATCTTCATCCTCATCATCAGGGTCCCTCTTTCTCTTCTCTCCTTTAGCTGGAGATGAATCCTCGTCTGCAGAGAAAAAAATAGATTTACCACCAGTTTATCAGAGTTAACCCTTAAAACTCCAGATCTTATTTTAGATTTTTGGTCCGCCTGGTTTTTAAATGTAAAACAGCCTGTAGGAGCTGAAGCTTTTAATCCCAGTCAGCATGCAGACATGCTGTTCTCAGGACAGCCTCGGATGTCAGCTTATGAAGCTAAAATGAATGTATGAATACATACAGCAGCATAAAGGCCGACTAGAAGAAGAAAACAGAATTTATAACTAACAGAACTTTGTAGAAATAACACACAGATCAGAAGGACCGAGCCTTTTCTCACCTACATCTTCTCTCAAGTCTTGGCTTTAAAGTGGAAAAAATATTAACAATAAAACAAACAACATAAAACTATTCCCATATTTACACATTTTCCTCATTTCCAGTTATTCCTGCTACAATTTACCGGCTGTCCTCACTAAACCAACTCCATCTCAGCTGTTCTTTGGCGCCACCGTGCATCAGAAACGTCTTCTTGGCTTTATTCCAGCCATAGAGGAGCATTATTTTTCTTCTTTTCAGACACACAGAACTTTCTGCTCACTGGTTGATCTTTGGCTGCTCCTGATTGGACGTTACCATCAATCTAAGCTCTCTGATTGGTG
>JBAFTA010000006.1:4138796-4149562 GCA_036919975.1 Melanotaenia parkinsoni | reverse complement strand
ATCTTCTATTGTCCAGTGTTGGTGAGTGTGTGTGAATTGTAGCCTCAGTTTCCTGTTCTTAGCTGACAGGAGGCACCGGTGTGGTCTTCTGCTGCTGTAGTCCATCTACTTCAAAGAATTCTGGTCCAGACGATTGTTGCTCACTGGATATTTTCTCTTCTTTAGACCATTCTCTGTAAAGCCTAGAGATGGTTGTGTGTGAAAATCAGCAGTTTCTGAAATACTCAGACCAGCATCCATGCCATGTTCAAAGTCCCTTACAGCTCCTTTCTTCCTCGCTCTGATGCTCAGTTTGAACTTCAGCAAGTCGTCTTCATCATGTCTACATGACTGAATGTGTTGGGATTCTAACATGTGATTTTCTGATTAGATATTTGTACTTAAACTTTACTCAAATTTGTCAACCTGGAATGGTGAAATTGTTAAATTTGTGTTATTACTCTTGATGACAACTGAACAAACATCACATAAAGACCTGACACCAACTTGCAGATTCATGGACCCTACGAATGAAAAAAAATCTATTCGCCCCTACATTTATTTAAGCAAAATAAACAAATGTTAATAGTGACACAAATACATCTGTAAGTTGCACAAATGTAAACAGTTTGAATAAAGCTATTGTCAGGTGGTGGATTGATTCTTCTGCTAGAAATAAGCTTGCCGTGGTGAATCCATGTGGTGTTATGGTTTAACCTGCATCCATGTTAACTTGTGACTTTTAGCTGAAAGTGTTGGTGGTTGGAAGCAGCTAAAAACTTTTCCCTGTAACAGCCTCGACGTTTTTGTTTAATTCAAATGTCAATTCATGATGTTTGATCCTTACCTGGAGTCTAGCGAATAGTCATGTACAAGAAATAACTGCTGGATTACAAGTTAAACTTTAGCAGTCGTTTAAATATTATGGCTGCAAATATATATGCATGTACAGCATATAGGCATGTCACATTGCCACACCAGCATGAGTACGCCTAATCTTCTGCAAGAATATGACAATTTAGCTGATTACTATTATTTGACATCCAAGGATCCAACACGAATCACCTCATGTTTTTAACATGTGTGACTGACAATAAAGAGTCCTTGAATTTTTCTTGATCCTAAACAGGAAAGCAGTTTTGTGTTATTAGAAAAGAAAAGAAAAGAAAAGAAAAGAAAAGAAAAGAAAAGAAAAGAAAAGAAAAGAAAAGAAAAGAAAAGAAAAGAAAGGAGCATCAGAAGCTCCCTGTGAAACAACAAATTCTGAGAGGACACCTTGAGCATGTTGTGGTTGCAAATCAATTTCACCCAAGGGCATCACGATTCGGATGGAGACAAAGATCACACACACGAACTGAGATCTTCTGAGGACATTACTTCTCTTTGTTTTTGTGCTCCTTTTATCCAAAACTAATCTCATTCTAAAGCCTCCCCGAGTGTGATCGGAATCTGAACATTGACTATCTAGATCAAACAGATCAACGTGATTGATCTGAGAGCGGCTGTAATCCAGACGGGCCTGCAGAAAATCAGATCTGGTTTCAGATTGTGAGAGAAATGTAAAATTGTACTCAAAAGTGGAAATCTGAGGAGAAAAAAAAGAAGAAGGTGGAGAAAGATAATCATGGTGAGATTAAAGAGATGAGAATGGACAGCAAAGACAAAAGAAGGACAGGTATGATGATTACAATAAAGGAAGGTGAAAGCAAAGCAGCTCTTTTAGAAGGAAAAATGAGGGGTGGGTCAGTGGAAGCTCCCTTTCGTAAACACCTCCATGTGTTGCATCATAATTTCTGTAGGTTTCTGTGCTCTGCAGACACATTTTTACTCCCAGGATTCCCGCGGGAAGCCTTTGACCAGCTGCAGTGCAGCAGCTCGAAGACGACTCCAACACCTCACCAGCTCTCATGCATTATTAACCACAACAGCAGACAGCAGGGGTAACTGCAAGTGCTTTAGAAGCCACAGCTGGCATTTTAGGTTTATACTTTTAATTAATAATGACCTGATTATCTTAAATTGGTCCATTACTTTCTGAAGTTCCGTTTTAATTTAAAATGTCAAAGAGAAATCAAAACAAAACTTTAATAGATCTTTTTATTAACATTGTGTAAATAATTTAAAAGCTTAGTCTAATCAGCCTCACTGTTTGTGTGTAACATGAAGTGTTTGTTAACCTAGTGCATTGTGGACCAGATCATGTGGGAAACTATCTTGATGGCCTTATGTTTGCAATGTTTTTGGCTGTTCCACTTTAAGTCAAAAAATTCTTAAAAAGACGAAGTTAAAAAAAATCTTGCAAATCTTTAATTAGGATCAAAAAGAAGTACAGAAAAGTGATATATAGTGTTATAGAATATTAATGAATGAATAATTGTTAACAATTAATTTAATTAAATTTGTCGAAGATCAGTTGTTAAGTTTTTATCCAGCATTTTGGCTCCCAGTGAAATACGTAGATTAGAGGTAGAAGCTATGGTGGGAGTCTGATCCTGGCACACTGCACTCCTGGTGCCAACTTTAACATTCAAACAGACCAGAACATCCCGACAACGTTGGCTAAACGTACACATAACGCAGGAAGTAAAGCACATAACTCAAATTTAACATTTACAAAATGTTAAATTCCTGGTAAATGCACATTTCCCATGAGCCTTTGTGCACTCCAGTGGAACTAGAGAAAAGAAAATGTCATTTGGAAAGTAAAGCTACATCAAACTTAATTGTTGAAGTTTGAGAGTAGAAAACTAGTCTCAGATCACTCCAGATGTGCTTAGTTTTAAGAAGAGTTCTTTTTCCCAAGATGCAATGTGTGAATAAAAAAAAAAGAAGAAGATAAAATTGTCCCTGTTTTTATGGACTTTTTAAAACTAACGACTTAAGCTAATTTTGAAACTCCACTTTCCTCACTTGGCACCCCTAAATGAAGGCTAACTCATGTTATCTCCTGCTCTGTCACTTTCTTTTCTTCACTTTTTTCTGATTCAGCCACGGTTCACGCTTAAAAAGGCTAATGTGTTGATATCCAGTTGCTAGTGTGTGATGCGGTGCCATTAAGTAAAACACAGCTGTAACATGATGCTGATGATGGTTACTCAGCCTCAGGACACTGCATGGCAGTGACAGCTACAGAATGTAAATAATAAATTTTAGTATGCCATCAAAACGAGTCAGAAGCACAGTAGAAAACGTAAGCAGTGCCACTTTAACTTAAACGAATGTTTGTGGGCCATTAACTAGAATGTTCTAGTAATCTTCATGATGAAGACGCCATAGACTGGGCCCCTATGAAGAGCCTAGGGCACAACGGAGTGGAAAATACAGTTGTGGTTTAACAATGAACACTAAAATGTGTACTTACAGGAGAAGAAACATTGTAGGATTTATCATTAAGGGTCTTTATCCCAACTGCTTTCACCCATCCAAAGCTTTGCTTTACTTTCATCCATGTTGTAGTTTGTCTGAAATACCAGAAAGTTCGAGATACTGGGGAACAGAACTGATTTCTCCAGTTCAAAGCAAAGCCTTTTTTAAACTTTATATGAGGATGTACGCCATCACATAGCTCAACTCTTTTCATCTTCCGTCTTCTTTGCACAACATTAGTCATTTGGTTTAACCACCAGAAATGCACGAACCTACTAAACCCACAAGTGAATAATACAGTGAAAGGACTAATAAAAAGGACAAGACCTTGTCTTTCTCATCAAACACTAAAAGCAGACATCCTTAAACAGAAAACAGACTCAGACACATTTTAATTCTCTGTTGCCCATCACTGTTTGGATGGTTGCCTTGTTTAATTTTTAAAACACATCTGTCAGATTGTAATAAACAGCATACATAACCAGAAGCCTCTTAACAATAAACTGAGTGGACGTTTAATTTCTCTTCAGGCTCTGAGATGTTCCTCTGAGGGTCACGTTAATGCACAATCAATGTAGATCAATGACCCCTCCTGTTTGGTGTTCAAACACCCTGGATCAATACCTACAAGACATACTGGAAACGAAACAGAGAAAACTACTGCAGCTTTCTCTTTTTTTCAAATATTTCTTCACATTGAGCTGTTTACTGAATCCTAAATATTAATTTCTTGACAACATTCTGATACTGATATGTTAAAAAAATGACTAACATCGGCCGATATTAATGCCGATATATTGTGCATCCCTAACAGGATCAATCTCTCCATTCATCTGTAGTTGCATCATAAGGCCCTACACAAAGCATATTGCAGCATTTTGCAGCTTCATCCTCCCAGGATGCTTTAGTCATGACTCACAAGCTGTACATGAATATCAAATCTAATGGCACAAACTTTGGCATAACCAACACAGTCTTCTAAAACTAAGTTTAAGCTTCAAGTAAAGCATCAGGAGGATCTCCAGCAGGGTAAAGAATAACCACTAAGCTCATAAAGTAGCTCTATGTAACGCACACCTTTCTGGAAAAGCTTCCATCTACAGTACGTGAAAAACTTTTTCATAAAATGAAATAGATTAATCTTTGTGTGACTGTGGCCTAAGTTGAGATAATCTCTTCATTCACCTAATGTTCTAGCAATCTTTAAGATGAAGATGAAGAGTTTCTACGAAGAATCTGGGCAATGAAAGAGTGAAACAGTTGGTCATCGTTTGTTTAACATACGTAGTAATGATGCTATTAAAAAAACACCAAAGTATGTAACTGCAGGAGCCTAAATGATACAGGCCTTCTCATGAAAGATCTTAATCTGCTTTCATCTACACACAAAAAGCCTTTCTATGCTTTCATCTGCTTGGCTGCATAGAAGCTCATCTGACACTTATAGTTCCAGTCATCTGGGACAGACAACGTCTCAGATCTTCCATCTACATTCTTCACATTACGTTATAAACATCTACATGATTTTGGTTTGTTTAATCACCACATTGTTGCTCGTAAAACATGAAAACATAAAAGGCCCCTGATTAAATATGAGAAATTCGGTGACTTTTGAGATGGTTTTTCTCACTAAAGCCTCTTGTCCAGTGTAATAATTTACCAAACTACCTGAGTGGATTAATGAATTTAAATCAAAGCTTAAAACAGACTGAATCGCAGCACCCAGCTGCAGCGCTTTGTTAAATAACAGTCTGATTTTATTTCACATCACATATTTTACTTCATCCAGAACACCAGAAGCTTTTTTGTTCAAGCCCTGGAGGGCTGCTGAGAGGATTGATGGGAGCAGAATAAAGCCCAGAAAGCAAACACATACTGTTTCTGAAAGTAGAACAGTTGCTCTGAATTGAGTTTTCAAATATGAGAAAAGGGAAGCTAGTGAGGTGAAAGGCTAACAATGAGGAATTAACATGCAGGAGAGCTCAACAAAATTTTCAGCTTGTCTTCAGAATGTGGCAGAAACTGCTATGTGACGTGGGTATAAATGAGTAATTTCTCGCTGTTTGGATGCTGAAACTGACACAACAACACAGAAGTGTATCTGTTTGGCTTATTGCCACAGTAACTTAATGCTGCAGGAGCTGGGTGTCAGGTTTAGTTTTAAGAGAGTGTTAAGATGAAAACAGCTCTGCAGATGAAGATGCAACTCAGGCTGCAGATAATGAGGAAATATTTTTTATACTGGAAGCAACCCAGACATGTATCACAATTAACATACAAGTTTTCCATGACAAAGTTCCACAATGGGGAAGCAGAACTGCGAAAATGTTGGCATTAAACTGGTGCAGTCACAGCAGAAAAGTGAAAGAAGGCTCTAAAAGACAAGAATCTAAACAGTAAAGTAGAAAAATTCACACAAAAAATACTGGAAATATCTGACATGTCTGTCCACAATCAGGTGCATAGTGGTCTTAAACCAGTCTGCAGCAGTCACAAGGAAATGATTTGGAGTAGCATCATTACTGTGCTGACTGATTTACATACAGAACTATGTGATTTATAGCAGCTTTTTAAAGACAAGACAGTAGAAACTGAAATGTATTACTTTTATCTAAGAAACGGTACATTACTGTAAAATCTCATAATCATGACATTTGTTCTGTTTGTTTTTGTTAACATCAAGCTCTGAAGTGTTAAAGCACATTAGTAGACTGAACCTGTCTTAAAAAGAGAGAGGTTGTAACTCCTGCTGTAGATCGATTTTCTTTTCTAGAGGATAAAACATTAGCCACACACACTTCAGCCTCTGATACGGAGGCCAGCAGATCGTCTTCGTTGACATGTCAGTTAAGCTGTGGGTTTTTTTTTCGGTGTTAACGTGCTGCGGATGGCCGACCTTATAAAAAAGCAACAGGAAGTTTGTTTAGCTGGGTAAGATGTTGACTTTTACCAAAAATTTTGTTAAATTTGAGAAAAAGAAATGTTTGAAAAACCTGAAATGTTTAAATAATGTAACATACAAGACCCCCTCCCTTCCTCCCTCTCTGCTGTGCTTCAGCTCTGACCCTGAAGAGCCTCCTAGAGAGGAATCTGTCAAGCAGATTAGTAACCAATGCACCGAATAAAGTAAAGGTGATTGACTTTTATTGGTTGTTTTCATTTAGGTTTGGTAAATTGTCAAAAATAAAAGGTTATTTCTATTCCAAGTTACCACAATTAATTAATTTTAATTAAGTGAAAGGCAAAAATGCTACATACACGTGTACCCCAGCCCACAAAAACTTTGTATTGGCTGTGAGATCTTGTGATAGATGCACCTTTGACTGCATCTATTAAAAAAACATGAAAATCTTCCTGCAGGTTATGTGGATATTTTTTATGTTATTAAGGAGCAGCGGTAAAATCTCAAATTGTTGAAAACAACACAGCAATGATAATGAAAAGATTAGCATATCAGTTAGTCTCATCCGGCTGTTTGTAAACATGTGAATGGAGACAATTATAACAATTATCCAAATAACCGAAGTCAGCTCCAATACACAATTACAGATTTTACATGATTACATGACTTATCTCTTACTGTGTCCCTTCTCTTTCTTTTCATTGCTTCCTTCAATAATGTCTTCTTGCATTTCTTTGATGAATGAGTCATGGTGTGTGTTCAGAACAACCAATATGTTGATATCCAGTAGTGTGTGCTTGCTCATATGGTTAAAATAAAAAAAAAACTGTTTGTTGCGGAGGCTTCCTGGATGAAATTTAACTGAAGTGTTTTATGGATAGAGTAGGCGACATGTCTTCATTACTAAACTAAAAATCAACAAATATAAACATGTCAGGTGCTGTAATATCAAAATATAATAGCAGCCTTAAGCAAAGTTTATGTGCCATGAAGCATATTTATATCAGAGAAAAATACTGAATTCATTATGACACTGATTGCAGCCAGGGGTGAGCTGTGTGACATCCTCTATTCCCCAGAGGTTTATCTCAACCAATCAGATTGCGTCTTCCTCCAGCAGGAGATTTGCCTCAGTGATCACCTTCCAGCTGTCATTGATATCAAGCTGAATCCCTTCAGTATCTGATGGCTGCTGCAACGCTGCCTGCACACAGAGGGAGAGCAGGTCAAAGGCCGTTGATGTGCCGAGGCCACCTGAAACCAGCAGCTAGAGCGCGAAAAGGCTCAGGTCTCCCTCCCTCTGCTGCTTTGTCGCGTGTGATGCCCTCAAGGGCAATCAATTATTGAGCAAGCCAACCAGAGTACAGCCTGGTCTGCATGTGTGTGCTGGCATCATGCCTGCCTTCTCTTCACACGTGTGTGGTTGCCACGACAACACTGTTCATCGAGATAAAAGAGGCATGTTTGGTCAAAAAGAACCAGAAGGATTCTCATCTTTTTCATTCTCATTCTTTGGCTTTCTTAGAATGAAAATAATACATTTTACTAATAGCAGATTCATTCATTCTTCAATTCTTGTCCTTTCAGCATCAATTCTGAAAATAGTCTAAGTAAACCCATATGTGATCACACATATTTCCATAGGAAAATGTATCTTTTTATTGCTGTCAATCCAGATAAATGTGATGATGAAAGACAACTGTGACCCTCTAATGAGCCCAGTCTCACGCCTCTAACATGCTACTGTCATGTGTGAAATAAATTACTCCCTTTTTCAAGCAAAAGTTTGACATATTACAACATACAAAACACACAAAACATGCTTTAACCCTCAAAGTCACTCACGACATTGTGTATGCAGACGCTCCTGATGATCGCCAGCCTGCCTTACGTAAGGAGCGCTGGCAATCCCATCAGTCTTAAAGGGTTAATTAGACAAGATAGATGCCATCATCAAGTTTTAAAATAAAGTAAATCCAACCTCGGAAAATAAAAAAAAATACTTCTAATTCTTTGTGTTTTTATTTATTCAACAAAAAGTCAGAATCTTCATCTCTTACTGGAACAATTCGCAGTTGAGTGTGAAGCGGCTGGGATGAGAACCAGCACCTTCAAATCTGAGACCCTTGGAGTTTCCTCTCCGGATCAGGAATGAGACCCTGTCCCAAGCGGAGGAGTTTAAGTATCATGGGGTCTTGTTCACCAGTGAAAGAAGATTGGAGTGGGAGATCAACAGGCATATTGGTCCTGTGTCTGCAGTGATATGGACTAGTATTGCGCGGGCCGCCCCCTAACCCGCGGGTCCCGCAACGAAAGATGGAAGAGGAAGTGTTAATTAACATTCGTTCTGTTTTTTTTTTTTTTTCTTTTTTTTTTAATTCATAGAAAAAAATCTCGCTGGGAATTAACAGACTTGAAAGACAATTTGCAAATACAGACTTAGATGAAGAGGACTGTATGAAAAACAAGACAGGACAAAACTAGAACAACAAAAAAGAGAGAAAAAAAAGAAAAAAGAACTAAAGGGGCTTGTAGTAGTGGTCCCGTAAGGCCTTATGATAAGAGATACAATGAAATTAAATTATACAGAGAAATAAAATTAGAGCAACAGACAATCTTTTGTGATATTTAGTAGAGTACATACTGATGGGATTTTATCCAACAAGAGTTTTAAACACTGAAAGTACATTTTTAGCTCGTTTTTAAACCGAACAGCAGAGGGCAGACCATTTTTCAATTTTTTACAATGGATATGATATTTACCAAGAGGAAAACTATATTAACCAGTTTTTGGAATTTGTGGGGGGATAGCTTCCATATAAAATAGTGTTTGCAGGGGTTCTAACACAATGTCATGACCTGTTCTAAACCAGGTGGCAACTTCTTTCTAGAATTTTATGGAAAAAGGGCAAGAGAAAAATAAGTGTTCTATAGTCTCGCTATTCGTCCCACAAAACAAACATGGCTCCACTTCAAAATTAAACCGTTTTTTTAGTGTCATAGCAGCAGGGTAGTAATTATTGATTATTTTAAATTGAGTTTCTTTGACTTTAGGAGGAACTGACCACTTTATGAATATTATTATTTGGGGTAGTATAATTCAGAAGTGCCATCCTTCGTTCGGGAGTTTACGTCCTTAAAAAGAAGAAGGAGGGTCAAATGGCTAATTCACAGGTTTGGGACAGGTTCAGTGAGGTAATCAATGCAGACAACAGCAGCAGCATTGGCTATGTGCTTTTTAACACTTAAACGCTTTAAAACACTTTATTTATTTGCATATTTATGTTTATAGGCTTAGCGTTCAAATGAAAATACATTTTGTGTTGCCAGTTTCCAGTGCCAATTTAGGAGACCACATGCACCTTTCTCAGACTAAATAAAAGCATTCATCAATATCATAACGTGTGTTTTAATGGGGCGGGGCGGTTCGGGTCGGGTTAAAAAAAATAGAAGCGGCGGTGCTGGGCGGTTTGGTGCGGTCAAATTGTTTTAAAAGAGCGGGCCCTGACCCGCGCATTACTAATATGGACTGAGCTGAGCCAAAAGGCAAAGCTCTGGATTTAGCAGTCATTCAAGTTCCTACCCTCACCTGTGTTCATGAGCTGTGGGCGAGTAAAAAGAGTTTCTTCTGGAAGGTGGCTGGGCTCTCCCTTAGATGGAGGAAGGTGGCCGGGCTCTCTCTCAGAGGGTGAAATAGGGCTGGGCAATATATCGAGATTTTCAAATACATCGAGACTTTATCAGACACAGTATAGAAGGAGGGAATATCGTTTCTATCGAGATAGCTTGTTTGGAGTTAAAAGCATCTTTTCTTTTGCATTTTGCACAGCTGTATTTTTGTTATGGTCATTGAAAAGTATTCTTAATTTATTTTGTTTTGAAGCATTTAATTTAATATAAAGGTATTTAATTTTAGTCAGCTGTTTTAATGCACATGTGCTGCGGATCCTTAATAAAAGTATATTTGGCACTGAAGGCTGTACATTAGAACTGTCTCTTTGGTTACTTGACAAAAAAAATATAAATATTGAGATATATATCGTATATCGTGATTCAGGTAAAAAACAATCGAGATATAAGATTTAGTTCATATCGCCCAGCCCTAGGGTGAACAGCTTAATCATCTGAGGAAGGTTAAAATTGAACTGCTGCTCCTCCTTATTCAGAATAACCAGATGATGTAGCTCCAGTATCTGGTTTACATGCCTCCTGAACACCTCAGCTCATTGGAAGGAGCCCCAAGGGAAGACCATGAGATGCTGGGAGACCTATGTCTCCTAGCGGGCCTGGGAACACCTCAGGATATACCTAAGAGAGCTTGAAGAAAAAGATGGGTGGGAAGTCTGGGTCTCTCTGCTTAGGCTGCTGCCCCTACAACCTGACCCTGGATGAGCGGCATCCAGGAACTAATGAATGGATCCATTGAATCCATTCATCCAATGAATGAATGGATGGATGGATGGATGGATGGATGGATGGATGGATGGATGGATGGATGGATGGATGGATGGATGGATGG